>JAWZYU010000741.1:0-79000 GCA_038380435.1 Ryuthela nishihirai
GTCGGTCTGCTGTTTGGAATACTGGCGAAACAATTTTGCCATGATGGAAATTCGCGACGGCGAGTTTTTTTTTTCTTGTCTTTTTTTATTGCTTTATCATGGCAGTTGTAAACAACCTGTGCGAAGGCTTTAGATAAATCTCTTTAGGTTTTAAGTGAGATGTTCAGCGAAACTTCATTAGTGGATTTTTTTCTGCAAGTGAAAAATGTTAACCCTATTTAATCATCATCAATAATGTGATGTAAAGGAGAATTGTTTTTATAAGGTTTCCAAATGGGATTGCAGGGTTTCAAATGGGAAATTTTTTAAGTGAGGAGGAATTTTACTGTGTAGATTATCGCCCAGTCAGCAGTGCGCCAGGCTCGTAATCTGCAGTTTCCAGGTTCGAGTCCCAGCTGGGTCAGAGTTGAGACTTATCTCCGCAAAACTCCCCGCCCTGGCCACGGCCACCAGGGGACACCGATGGACTTGGAAAGGCTGCCATCCATCGGATGGGACGTTAAACCGTGACTCCGTGTGCGAGAGAGTCATACCTTGTGTAGGTTGAAAAACACGCTCGATGGCCTTGACGGTAGGCTATGCCAACTGTCTCATAACAGCTGTTCCAGTGGGTTTCCTTCTCTGAGCCATCAGTCCCTGTGACCTGATCATTGGGGCGGGGGTGGCTCAGTCGGTACCGCGCCAGGCTCGTAATCTGTAGTTCCCAGGTTCGAGTCCCAGCTGGGTCAGCGTTGAGATTTATCTCCGCAAAATTTCCCCGCCTTGCCCACGGTCAGTAGGGGACACCGATGGGCTTGAAAAGGCCGCCGTCCGTCGGATGGGACGTTAAGCCGTGGCCCCGTGTGCGGAAGAGCCATACCCTGTGCACGTTAAAGAATACGCTGGATGGCCTTGACGGGAGACTACCATCTGTCTCCCAACAGCTGTTCCAGTGGGTCCCCTCTCCCAACCTTCTCTGAGCCTTCGGGGTCCATGTGACCTGGCCATTTAGCCCATGGTGTGCAAAAAAGTGCCGCTTAGAGGTAAAACAACCCAACCCAACCTGATCATTTAGCCCATTGTTTGCAAAAAAAGTGCCACTTATAGGTAAAGCAACCCAACTAGGTGCTGGATAGGAATTTAAACTGCGATTTAGTGTGTAAGTGAGCCATATTTGGTATAAGTTAAAAAAGCATGCTGGATGGTCATGATGGAAGCCATCTGTCTCCTACCGGCTGTTCAGTAGGTCTCTTTCCCTCTATTCAACTCTAAGCTTTTGGAGGTGATTGTGCTCTTTAGCTCTTTTCGCAAAAGTGCCTCTAAGAGCCGAAACATCGAGACTATATCCGCACTTCTGCTTGGGTTGCGTTGTTTTACCTCTGAACGGCACTTTTTTTGCACACAATGGGCTAAATGGCCAGGTCACAAGGACCCGAAGGCTCAGAGAAGGTTGGGGGAGGGGATCCACTGGAACAGCTGTTGGGAGACAGATGGTAGCCTCCGCGTCAAGGCCATCCAGTGTGTTCCTTAATGTTGGGTTGTTTTACCTCTGAGGGGCACTCTTTTGCGCACCATGGACTAAATGGCCAGGTCACAAGGACCCCGAAGGCTCAGAGAAGGTTGGGGGAGGGGACCCATTGGAACAGCTGTTGGGAGACAGATGGTAGCCTCCCGTCAAGGCCATCCAGCATGTTCTTTAACGTGCACAGGGTATGGCTCTCCCGCACACGGGGCCACGGCTTAACGCCCCATCCGACGGACGGCGGCCTTTCCAAGCCCATCGGTGTCCCCTACTGACCGTGGTCAGGGCGGGGAATTTTGCGGAGATAAATCTCAACGCTGACCCAGCTGGGACTCGAACCTGGGAACTACAGATTACGAGCCTGGCGCGCTACCGACTGAGCCCCCCCCCCCCCCCCGCACTTCTGCATTCTTTCAGGAATATCAGTAGTGCTCTTAATAGTTCTAAGCAATGATAAAAAAATTAAGTAAATCTACTTGAGTTGCAAACCAAGCTAAACGTACCAGGTATGGGGAGATATTATTCTATGAGAACAACCGCTCTGAAAAAATCAATTTCACATTGCGGCACACATAGTACTACATTTCATCATTACGGGAACAGGGTTGGTTATTTTACCTCTGAGCGGCACTTTTTTGCACACGGTGGACTAAATGAGACACAAGGACCCCGAAGGCTCAGAGAAGGTTGGTGGAGAGAACCCACTGGAACAGCTGCTGGGAGACAGAAAGTAGTCACCTTTCAAGGCTATCTAGCTGTTTTTTAACCTGTACAGGGTATGGCTCTCCATCACGGAATCACGGCTTAACGTCTCATCCGACGGACAACATCCGGACAGGGGCTGGCTCAGTCGGCAGCGCGCGAGGCTCATGATCTTTAGTTCCCAGGTTCGAGTCCCCACTTTGTCAGCGTTGAGATTTATCTCCTGAAAACACCCACCCTAACTTCAGCGAGAAAGAGGATACCGAAGGGCTTGGAAAGGTCGCCGTCCGTCCGAAGAGACGCAAAGATATGATTCTGTGTGCAGGAAAGTCATACCCTGAGCCTTGACTAAAGTCGTGGAGCTTTACGACCCATTCAACGAACGAGGACCTTTCCAAGCTCACTGGGGAGCGGCGGTGGCTAAGTCGATAGCTCGTAAGGCTCGTAATCTGCAGTTCCTAGGTTCGAGTCCCAGCTGTGCCAACGTTGAGATATATCGTCGCGAAACTCAGTAGGGTTTGGAAAGACCGCCGTCCATCGGATGGGACATTAAGCCGTGACTCCGTGGGCGGAAGAGCCATACCCTGTGCATGCTAAAGAACACACTGGATGGCCTTACTGGCAGGCTACCATTTATGTGCTCTTTGCTATATACAGCTTTGGGTTGTTTTACTTAAGAATTACTTTTTTCACACCCAATGGGTGTAAGGTCAAAATCATTCCAAGGTCTCTCAGAGCTGGTTACAATAAGGTGATCCATTATTAGCTGTTAAAAGACGGATGGCAACCACCCGTTTAGGGCATCCAGGGTATCTTTAACATGTGCTATGCATGATTATTGTGTACAGCACTGGACCTTAATGTCCTATCGGATTAACGGCTGTTTTTCCAAGTGACTGTGCCCCCCTTCCTCACTGAGGGCAGAGTGATAAGCAGAGGAGGAAATATCAACGCTGGCACAAAGGGGAATCGAACTTGGGAACATCAGGCAACGAGCTTGACGCAGTGCAAACTGAGACTGAGCCAACGTCTGATCCTATCTCCGAGTGGATGGTCAGGATCTCTGACCACATTAGCTCATTAAATGCTTTAGTAGACAGTTGAAAGTTTTTTTGCTTGTGCTTTAGTAGACATTATGAAAGAGCATCTATAAGTTAAGAGGTGCTTCTCAGACCCTTTTTGGGGTTGGCTCAGCTGGTAGCGTAATCAGGAGTTCCCAGTTTCGAGTACCAACTGTGCTTCAGGTTCAGATATATTTCCTCTAACCTCCCCTTGCCTTTGATCAGAAAGGGCACATTAAAGAACATGGTAGATGGCCTTAACAGGAAGATGCCATGTCTTCTAACAGCTATCCAGTGGACCCACTGGATAGCTGTTAAGATTGCCCTCCCCCCGCTAATCCATTGGGGTCCTTGTGACCTGGCCATTTACCCTATTGTATGCAAATAAAATTGTCGCTCAAGTTGGGTTGTTTTATCTCTGAGCGGCATTTTTTTGCACACCATGGGCTAATTGGACAGGTCACAAGGACCCCGAAGGCTCAGAGAAGGTTGGGGAAGATGACCCACTGGAACAGCTGTTGGGAGAGAGATGGTAGCCTCCCGTCAAGGCCATCCAGCTTGTTCTTTAACGTGTACAGGATATGGCTCTCCCGTACACGGAGCCGCGGCTTAACGTCCATTCCTACGGACGGCGGCCTTTCCAAGCCCATCGGTGACCCCCTACTGACCGTGGGCAGTGCGGGGAGTTTTGCGGAGATAAATCTCAATGCTGACCTAGCTGGGACTCGAACCTGGGAACTGAAGATTACGATCCTTGCGCTCTACCGGCTGAGTCGTCTCCGCCCCATGCCGCTCAGGGATATAACACTCCAAAAAAAATACCCCCTCAAGCAGCTGCTTGCCACAGAGGTCTGACAGGAGACTGTCAGTTTATATGCCATAGTAGAAGGTCTGAGAGGATGGCAGGCCCTCAGCAGAAAAACGACACAAACAGCCATGCCTTACCCGGGGCTCGAACCCAGGTCCCTTAGATCAGTAGCCAAGCGTGCTAACCACTCGGCCATGGGACGGCAATAACACTCCAACAACTTCAAAATGTGCGAGACCGTATCTTCTTCTCCTTCCCACAGATTCAGTTAAATATTATCTTTGATATCTCCTTTCCCAATAACTCGAGAAAGAGGCCATCTCGTTTTCTCTCTTCGACTCTTTTCAACGCAATGTTTCTTGTATTCCTTTTTTTCGTTCCTGTCGGTAACAACAGCCGCAGGAGACATTAACAGGTTGCGTGATCATTATCAACCGTAGCTCCGGATAAGGCATATTTACCTGCGATGAGTCACCCACCACCAACTCTAGCAGCGTTGGCATCAGCAGAGAGAGAGTAGGGCAAGCAGCTTGCCGTAACAGCTGTTCGTTTTTGGGGTCCAGCTGGTCTCCGTTGCTATTATCATCGTGAGCTGCCAAGTGTTGACCGAATATATGTGGCAAGGTAACTAGCAGCTGTGGCAATCACGTGACCTCGCGAGAAAAAGGTCGAAGGCGAATCGATGTGGTAATGGCGGGGGACGGAACTCGGCGAGCTGTGTGATCGATGATTTTTGTTGATGAATGGTACCGGTCTGTGCATCGTTTGAAGAGAATTACGATAATAATCCTTAGGTGGACGATCATGACTTGTAACGGTTAAAAGCACGCATTTTCTTTTGAATCACGGTGTGACCCTTCCGAGTTGGGTTGGGTTGTTTTACCTCTGAGCGGCACTTTTTTGCACACAATGGGCTAAATGACCAGGTCACATGGACCCCGAAGGCTCAGAGAAGGTTGGGGGAGGGGACCCACTGGAACAGCTGTTGGGAGACAGATGGTAGCCTCCCGTCGAGGCCATCCAACGTGTTCTTTAACGTGCACACGGGGCCACGGTTTAACGTCCCATCCGACGGACGGCGGCCTTTCCAAGCCCATCGGTGTCCCCTACTGACCGTGGACAGGGCGGGGAAAAATTTTGCGGAGATAAATCTCAACGCTGACCCAGCTGGGACTCGAACCTGGGAACTACAGATTACGAGCCTGGCGTGCTACCGACTGAGCCACCCCCGCCCCCGTTTGAAGAGAATTACGATAATAATAATCCTTAGGTGGACGATCATGACTTGTAACGGTTTAAAGCACGCATTTTCTTTTGAATCACAGCGTAACCCTTCCGAAACGAGATCTGTGTTCTGTCTGTTCGCTACATGACGTGCATTAATTACTGAAGATAATGCGAAAGGTTTTCGTCACTGTCTAAAGACAGAATTGATCTGATATTTCTTGGGGAAGGGTTTGCTCTATGGATAGCGTGCCAGGTTCGTGATCTGTTGTCCCTAGGTTCGAGTCCGACCTGTACTTGCATTTAGAACTTTTCCTGTGGACCTCCGTTCTGCTCTAGGTGAGAAAGGGGGCACCGATGGACTCCACCGTCCGCACAAGGAGCTGTAACCCCTTGTGTAGGAGAGATTTACCCTTTGCATGTTAAAGAACACGATGGATGATTTTGAAGGGAGGCTATCATCTGTCACCTTATAGCTTCCTTCCCAGACCTTCTCTGAATATTTGGGGTCCTTGTGACCTGAATATTAAGCCCATTGTGTGGGGGGCAGAAAACGTTGATCAAAAGTAAAACGACTCAACCCAGTTCTTCTCAAGGTCAGCAATAGAGGTTCTTTCCACCACATACAATCGAATAAGTTTAAATCGGAAAAACAATGTCAAAGCTTAATTTTTATCACTATTCTTTTAAAAATTCAGAAATGAAGTAGTAGGTTGAGTTGTTTTACCCGTTGTGTGTACCATTTAGCCCTTTGCAGGTACAGTTCGGACACTTATCTGACCGAGGCTCAGAGAAGGTTGTGGGAGGGGGATCCACTGGAACAGCTGTTGAGAGACAGATGATAGCCTACCAATCAAGGCCATCCAGCGTGTTCTTTAACGTGCACAGGATATGGCTCTCCCTCACATGGGGATTCTGCTTAACGTCCCATCCGACGGACGGTGGCCGTTTCAAGCCCATCGGTGTCCCTTACTGACCGAGGGCATGGAGTGAGTTTTGCAGAGATAAATATGAACGCTAGCCCAGCTGGGACTCGAACCTGGGAACTGCAGATTACGAGCCTGGCATTTTACCGACTGAAAAACTAACATATACTTTGTTGTAAACAGTAATTTGTGCTCAAGGATGGAAAAATCGATTCTCCAGGCATGTGCGTAAATTATTGTTCTATAATTATTCTGTAGGAGATCCTCCAACTGACGAGAGTTAAGTTTTTGTGAAAAATAGAAAAATATTTTGCTCTTTTCCCTCTGAGCGACACTTTTTGTAATGAGCACATGGCCAGGTCACCGAGTGGACTAGATGGGCATGGCAAGGACCCCAGTGGCTCACAGGAAACTCCTGTGAGCCACTGGGGGTCCTTGCTATGGCCGTCTAATCTCACAGGAAACCTCCTGTGAGCCACTGGAGGTTTCCTGTGAGGACTGGTTGAGAAACCTCCAGTGGCTCACAGGAAGTTTCCAGGAGAAGGGGACCATTGGACAGCTGACAGATGGAAGGCTATCTAGAGTATGCACAGGTACACGTTGACAGGGTATGGCTCTCTTAAACAAGAAGCCACGGCTTAACGTCCCAGCTGACGAAGGGCAACCTTTCGGAGTCCATCCATCAGCGTCATCTTTCACACCAATGGATATTATAAAAATAATAAATAAATACCCCCTCAAGCAGCTGCTTGCCACAGAGGTCTGACAGGAGCCTGTCAGTTTATATGCCAGAGTAGAAGGTCTGTGAGGATGGCAGGACCTCAGCAGAAAAACAACACAAACGTCCATGCCTTATCCGGGGCTCGAACCCAGGTCCCTTAGACCAGTAGTCAAACGCGCTAACCACTCGGCCACGGGACGGCTCAATGGATATTAGAGGTGATAAATGTCAACGTTGGCACAAGTGGAACTCGAACTTTGGAAGAGCAGATGACGAGTCTGGCGAGCTATCACTAAGACAACCCCCTCCCCAAAGACATGCTATAACATCCCATCTGACAGAGGGTAGTCTCTGCAAACAAGACGTTTGTGTTTCCTAATCTACGGTACGACTTAACTTACCATCTGAAGAACAGCGGCGTTTGGAAAACCATTAGTGCCCTCTTTTTCATAGGATTACTCTAAAAAGAAAACAACTCAGAATAGTTTAAAATGAAGCTCAAACCTCCAAGTAAAGCTAACTGACTGGACACGCAATTACTGAACCATCTACGCAGATTTCCCCTTGACAATCTGATTAATAGTCGACTACAAAATTCAGTGTATTCTGGGAGGTTACGGATGCGAGTAATTTATATCGTTTCTGGCAAAAAGGTAATTTAATTTGTGCGAAAAGGAAGCTGGTGAAAGTAATTTAATTTTCCGGAAAGCTAAGGGGTAAAGGTCGGGTGAGTAATTTATTTCCTATGAAGGAAGAGCATGTGTCGAAGTTGGGGGTAGGGTTCTAGTGTAACTAACGGAACTGATACCACCACCCAGGGATGTTATTAATTCTCTGCCATCACAAATCATTATTATACTAACATTATTTTAACGGAGTACATAATAAAACAACTGGTCAGCTGGTTCCGGCTTGAAACTGAAACTAGTCAGTGAACGAAATCATCCGTTAAATACCTGCCATCGTTCTTCTATTCTGCTGCTGTTCCTGTCCCTAGGAAGTGTAGCGTGTTTTCGTTTTGATGAATGGTGAGAGCGAGGCTCGAGACAGGTAACAAGGGCTCCCCTTAAATGGGAACAGCGTGCATTGCACTCTCACGTGCTGGTCATAAACAGCAAATGAGAGAGCTGAACGTTTCATAGGATCACCCGTTTGTATTTCCGCTCTTGGATTTTTAGTGTAACTTTGTGCGTGGTTTATTAGCTTTTCAGGGAGACGACATATATGGCTGAAATTATTTCCTAAAAGCAGTCATAAAAATTCGACATTCATTTATTGATCTTCCCTTTACCATATTCGTCGCGATCATTCATATTTTGATTCTCCTTTAGCAGTATCCTTTATGTTTCATGTTTGTATAGGGGGCAAGGGTTGGGTTGTTTTACCTCTGAGCGGCACTTTTTTGCACACCATGGGCTAAATGGCCAGGTCACAAACGCCCGAAGGCTCATAGAAGGTTGGGGGGATGGGACCCACTGGAACAGCTGTTGGGAGACAGATGGTAGCCTCCCGTCAAGGCCATCCAGCGTGTTCTTTAACGTGCACAGGGTATGGCTCTCCCGCACACGGGGCCACGGCTTAACGTCCCATCCGACGGACGGCGGCCTTTCCAAGCCCATCGGTGTAGGGGGCAAGGAGTTGGCTCAGTTAAGTGGCGTGCCGGGCTTGCAATAGGAGTTCCCAGGTTCGAGTTACACCTGGGCTAGCGTTGAGATTTATCTCCGTAAAACTCCCCGCCCTGCGACTCAGTCAGTAAGGGACACCAATGGACTTGGAAATGCTGCCGTCCGTCGGATGAGACTTTAAGCCGCGTCTCCGTGTGCTGGAGAGACATACGCTGCTCACGTTAAAGAACAAGCTTGATGCCTTGATTGGAAATTGTCATCTGTGTCCTTACAGCTGTCCAGAAAGTTCCCGTCCTCAACCTTCTCTGAGCTCTCGGGTCCTTATGACCTGGCGATTTATCCCATTGGGTGCAAAAAAGTTCCTCAGAGTTAAAACAAACCAATACAATTCATCTCTGAACATCTGTGTGCAGTTCGGGGCGGGGGTGGCTCAGTCGGTAGCGCGCCAGGCTCGTAATCTGCAGTTCCCAGGTTCGAGTCCCAGCTGGGTCAGCGTTGAAATTTATCTCCCCAAAATTCCCCGTCCTGCCCACGGTCAGTAGGGGACACCGATGGGCTTGGAAAGGCAGCCGTCCGTCGGATGGGACGTTAAGCCGTGGCCCGTGTGCGGGAGAGCCATACCCTGTGCACGTTAAAGAACACGCTGGATGGCCTTGACGGGAGGCTACCATCTGTCTCCTAACAGCTGTTCCAGTGGGTCCCCTCCCCCAACCTTCTCTGAGCCTTCGGGGTCCATGTGACCTGGCCATTTAGCCCATGGTGTGCAAAAAAGTGCCGCTCAGAGGTAAAACAACCCAACTCTGCGTGCAGTTCATTTTCAGTAAACCCCAAGGCGTAGCATGAGGAGTAATTGGGAAGACTGAAACTGCGCTGTTAAAGCCTTGTCAATTCTCATAAGTCAATGACCTCACAATCAGCTATCAATCAACCAATGATCTATGAGAATTGTCGAAGCGCCCACTGCGCAGTCTCCCAGTCTTCCCCCCCCCCCCCCCAGTTGCCATTCACGCTATGGCCCACTTAAACCCTAAGTGTTCGGAGCAATGAAAAAGAGAATCCATTCTGGTAAGCAGGAAGCCAAAAGAGAGGAGAGTAATCTTTACTCTGCTGTAATCGCTCGTTGCTATCACAACGATCAATCTTTCCTACTCGTAAGGCACAAACGACTCCAAGATGCAGACTTCGATAATCAAAGCGAGCCGAAAGTCTAATAGCGAATACCATATTTAACCTAAAAGTGACAGAGGTCAAGCTATGCGTTCACGACTTAATTTATTCCAGTGCAGGATCGCATCCAATGCGAGTGTCTGCTCCTCCAGAGATCACAATGGATGCAAGTCTCGATCAGGAAGCGGTGATGGTTTTGAAGATTGCGTGGACGTTGATCCCCTTCTTCCTGCTATCTCTTCTTCGTTGATAGTCGTACACCTCTCGTGCCGCGCGAAACTGGCGCCTATTGAGGCCCTCATGAATCGGGTGGGCAGGAAGGCAACAATTACGAGCACGACCCCCCCTCACCACCACCGCCGAGCTTCAATATGTGGCGGCGACAGTTGATGGTCAGGCGAAGGCCCCACGTCATATCGTTAATCGTCGTTACGGTTGACGGTGTAGCCACAAACGAACGGAGGCAGCTCGTGTTTCCTATCAGATGGGCCATAAGAGAGGTTAATAGGGGACTTAGAGGGGTAATTATTTATTTCTGACTCTCCTCCTTCTGTGAGAACTAGAAAACGACACGCGCAGTTCGTTACTCCTGCGCGTGGGTGTCTAGTCGTCCCCATATCATCTGGCTCGGTAACGGAATGGGAGGGATAATTTGGTTAGCTGGATTAGGCTCCCTGAGAAGACTTATGAGATGCTTTGCTAAGAGATAACATCACTCAAATATATAGTTGAAGAAATTCTGGTTAACGAATAATCTTTTATTCTTTATTATTTATGTTGATTATGCCAAAATTACTTCTTTAATTGACTCCTCCAAGCATTTGCTTATCAGCAGGGGAGAATAATAATATTTCCAGGAAGTACACTGTCCCATGGCCGAGTGGTTAGTGCGCTTGGCTACTGATCTAAGGGACCCGGGTTCGAATCCCGGGTAAGGCATGGATGTTCGTGTTGTTTTTCTGCTGAGGTCCTGCCATCCTCTCAGACCTTCTATTGTGGCATATAAACTGACAGGCTCCTGTCAGACCTCTGTGGCAAGCAGCTTCTTGAGGAGGTATTTATTTATTACACTGCTTGTGATGACCCAAAAAAAGGTTCTGTCGGACTAAGTCAGATGTGATGTCCTCCCTTCTCGGATCTATGGAGACAGCCAAACGTCGTGGCCGCTGGAGGACGATGCGATTGTTGCTTAATAATAATTACTTCACCCTCACTTCGGTGAAATTTCAGCTCCTCGGGTTTTTAAGTCCGTGCCACTGTATACCTCAACTTTACTGTGTTGAATGAAGAATAGGAACTGTCCATCAATTAACTGCACGAGAGCTAGATAGGGACGGTTGTTTTACCTCTGAACGGCACTTTTTTGCACACCATGGGCTAAATGGCCAGGTCACATGGACCCCGAAGGCTCAGAGAAGGTTGGGGGAGGGGACTCACTGGAACAGCTGTTGGGAGACAGATGGTAGCCTCCGGTCAAGGCCATCCAGCGTGTTCTTTAACGTGCATAGGGTATGGCTCTCCCGCACACGGGGCCACGGCTTAACGTCCCATCCAACGGATGGCGGCCTTTCCAAGCCCATCGGTGTCCCCTACTGACCGTGGGCAGGGCGGGGAATTTTGCGGAAGATAGGGACGACATAGTTTTATTTATAATATATACAGCTACGTGCTGGGAATGAGCTCCACTCCTGGGCCTTTGCTGCTTCACTGCTCTTCAAATAATAATAATGAGGTGGAGAATCGTACGCTCTACAAATCCTCACTTTACAAACCTCAAGAACTCGGCGAAAGGATAACCAACCTTTGCCTACACTGTGGTTCCTCCTGAACCACAAGAATAAAACAGATTCACACAAGAATCTCGGTTCCTCTTTGGAATCGCACCCTCGCTCCAAGGGTTTCTTTCTTTTGAGTATGGACGGCGTCCTTCCGACCCTTGTTGACACGACCTTTCGTTCAACGTGCTCGCACCAAGACTAACATTTGAAATCTACCGCCTAGCCGCGTCGCTGCAGTAGCGCCCTAGGCAAGTCATGTACGGCGATAAACAACTTCTGGCATTGATTCCTTCGACAGCAGCAAGTTTCAGACCGAAAACAGCAACAGTGAGTCATCCCAGCACAAACATTTCCAAGAATACATAAAAATATATAGAACAATAAAATACAACAAAAATATAATAAATAAAATAAATAAATACCCCCTCAAGCAGCTGCTTGCCACAGAGGTCTGACAGGAACCTGTCAATTTATATGCCAAAGTAGAAGGTCTGAGAGGATGGCAGGACCTCAGCAAAAAAACGACACATACATTCATGCCTTACCCGGGGCTCGAACCCAGGTCCCGTAGATCAGTAGCCAAGCGCCCTAACCACTCGGCCACGGGACGGCTCAAAAATATACAATAAATAAATAAATATAAAATTCGAGGGACATGACACTGCTGTACCAACAAAATATTAGAAAATAATTCTGAATTTGCACTTATGAATATGAAAATTTCCTGTATTAACTAAGAAACTGACAAGCCCCACCCAGGCTTAGATGGCTCAGTCGTCCGTACCCCTCTTATACCTCTTCGGCCGTAGCAGAAAACAAGTGCTCTGGGTACAGAATGCCAAAATAATCTGACACATTTCGAAGATATACATTACTGAAATCGTTGTCTTAACTAATTAATTTATGTAATCTAAAGACGCGTAAAAGGCAGTGGCTGAAAATTCTTTCACAGATTGATCAAAATGTATTTTCCTCTTTCAAGTTTTCGCTGCGGTATTTTGTTTCGATTTCCAAATTTTGTCTCTATTGCAGTTTCTGTTCCTACAGAAATCAATGAAATTGTTTTTTACATGCAAGAGACATTCGATTGAGTTCTCAAATAATTCTACTGCTTTATAAAATACAACATTTTTGCATTGTAAACATTTTGAAAGAGTGTTTTGTAATTTCCAAATTTTGTGTTTAGCAACATTATTAAAAATTTAAATTTATCAAACTGATTTTTCAGTGCCATTGCTTCTTTTTGTTTATTTCCAAAAAAAAAAGTATTATATTTGTCAGTCCTCTTAAAATATCTACCTACTGATAACGAATAGAAACCATGTTGACGTATCTGCATGACCACTGAGTCGAGCAAATCTTTTTCAATGTTATTCTTTTTTGAGTACATCAGAAACTGCACCCAGTTCCACTGATAGTGCCCATCTTTTTATATACTATGTCCAAAAAAAAAAACCTTTTTTAATTGTTTCTTAAAATGTTCTTAATTTTGAAACGTTTTTAACATTCTTTAAGAGAAAATTTAAATTATGAACAGCACAATCAACATATTCAACTAAATCAGTAGTAAAGAATCACAGGATAAGTCCTGTAGACATGGAACTCATGAAATGATGAGCTGAAAAAAATTGGTTTTGCCATGAGTGGGATCCGAACCCACGTCTCCATGAAACATGCCTGTTATGCTACCACTACACCACCAATGGCTAACCCTTTCACAGCTTATGTGACCTTATAAACCTTCCGTATTTTATTTATTTGATTCGCACTAGTGGCGTCATCACTAGTCATCATGGGTTGTTGTTAGGTTGTTTTACCTCTGAGCGGCACTTTTTTGCACACCGTGGGCTAAATGGCCAGGTCACATGGACCCCGAAGGCTCAGAGAAGGTCACTAATCATGGCAAATCCCACTCATGGCAAAACCAAATTTTTTTCAGCTCATCATTTCATGAGTTCCATGTCTACAAGACTTATCCTGTGATTCTTTACTACTGATTTATTGATTTAACGCCCTGAACGTAAGTGACGAATATTAATTCTATCTCTAATGAGATAACAGATTTCTTCACTTCCCAGATAGATGGCGCCACTGTGCGAATCAATTAAAAAAAATCCGGAAAGTTTATAACGTCACACAAGCTGAGAAAAGATTAGCTATTAGTGGTGTAGTGGTAGCATAACAGGCATGTTTCCTGGTCAGACGTGGGTTCGAATCCCACTCATGGAAAAAACAATTTTTTTTCAGCTCATCATTTCATGATATTCAACTAAAGGTTCTTAGAAATCATTGCAGCTCTATCGTATCCTTGCTCACGATATTTCTTTACATCGAACGCCCTTCTCTTCAAAAAAAACAACTCTTTTTTTTCAAGCAAGAAAAAGTTTCAGTCAGCAAAGAAAAATTAAAGAATCATTCCTAGTTTTCTTGCAGAAATACTAGGAATGATTCTTTAATTTCTAATTGATGAGAATTTTCATTAGGGGAGGAAAATATTTTCACATAGAAGAATCAATATTTTGTACATGAGCATACAGCCGAAAAGTAACAATCAGAAATAAAATTAATTTCGATTTACATTATTTGAAATAACCACACAAAAAAATATTACTCCTTAAAGTCCACTAAAAAAAATAATTTTTTTTCTAACTCCTAGAAACCAGACAACAATCCGGTTAAATATAACGTCCTTCCATATCACTAAAATGTGATTAACCTTGATTGTCCCACTTTATCCAGTTGTTTCAGAACGCTGCATTTACGAACACATCCGCTTGTCTGGAAGTTTTTCAAAATCATCACCTATTTATATTAATAAACACTTATTTAGTCGTTTGGGAAAACGTTCAATATGCTGCCTGAAAGCTTAATGGGGTTTTTTTTTTTGCTTACATTAGAGTTCACCCTTCGAGTTCTTTCACTCCCCTGATGGCTTTTGTCCGATAAAGGAAAAAAAAAAATCTTCGAGGAAAGAGATCTATTTTTGTCGATAGTGGCGGGATTTTGCTGGCAGTGGATGCGACCCGGCCGTTTTACTCGCAATGGGATGCCAGACTAGAGCCAAGTATGGAATTCAAAATCGTGTGTGCATTATGGGATTAGAAATATGATTCATGGGGAGGGGGGGGGGGGGCGCGGAAACACAAGTGTAGCTCAAAGGAAAAATACCTCTGGATTGCATTTGATACGGAAAAGCATTGATCGATACGCCGTGCTTCCTGAAAGAGGATCTGTACCAGAGTTTTAGCATAAGTGCCGTTAAGGTGTAGGGGAAAAAATTAGATTTGGAAAATGAATCTTTTAGATTTTCATGTTTTTCATGACTTTTGTCATTTGTTCTAAAAGGTTCTCTTAATCCATTTGTTTTATTCATCTGCCAGATGTTGGTTAAATATTTTAGTAAAGGAGAAAAGGTTTATCCTGATCCGAAAATCGGCATCACTGGATCATACAAGAATCCTTTATCGAAGACGCGGGTGTACGAGAGTAAACTGCACTTTAAGAGAGAAGAATTTTGTTTTTTCATTTAAGATTCAAATCGCGTCACCTAGATTGAAGAATCATCTGCTAAATAGGGGCAGAGAGACGGGAGGGGGGGGGGGCGTCCCTCTGTCGGTAGCGCGTCAGACTTGTATTCTGCAGTTCCCAGATTCGAGTCCCAGCTGAGCCAGCGTTGAGATTTATCTTCGCAAAATTCTCCACCTTGCCCTCGATCTGGTGACGATACAGTAAGTGTGAGATCAGTAGCCAAGCGCGCTAACCACTGGCCACGGGACGGCTCGCAATTGATGCAACATGGAAACTCTAATAGTTTGTTGAATATTTTGTTTCTTTATAATATTTTGTTGAATGTTTTGTTTCTTTATAATATTTTTGTTGAATATTTTGATGAATATTTTGTTTCTTTATAATATTTTGATGAATATTTTGTTTCTTTATAATATTTTTGTTAAATATTTTGTTTCTTTAAAATATTTTGTCGAATATTTTGTTTCTTTAAAATATTTTGTCGAATATTTTGTTTCTTTATAATATTTTTGTTGAATATTTTGATGAATATTTTGTTTCTTTATAATATTTTGATGAATATTTTGTTCCTTTATAATATTTTTGTTAAATATTTTGTTTCTTTAAAATATTTTGTCGAATATTTTGTTTCTTTAAAATATTTTGTCGAATATTTTGTTTCTTTATAATATTTTTGTTGAATATTTTGTTGAATATTTTGTTTCTTTATAATATTTTTGTTGAATATTTTGTTTCTTTATAATATTTTGTTGAATATTTTGTTTCTTTATAATACACTGCTCACAAAAATTAGGGATATTTCAAAATGAATATGAAGCTATAATATATCCCCTAATTTTTGTGAGCAGTATATTTTGTTGAATATTAAATGTGAGTGCAATTTCCTTTTCCCAAGAGGAAAGTTTTTCGGGAGAGTGCGCGTTCAAGTAATTAGACCTCAATAGAACAACCAGAATGCAACAGTGGATTTTTTTACTTTTTGATCACAAACTATTTTCGCTTCGGAGGGCTCCCCCCTCCCTCCCCTCACAGTATATTCCACCCTGCAAATATGAAAAGTAATTTATAAAGATTTCCACTGCGTTTTTATTTACTGTACCAATTTCAAGAAAAAACTTTGCAGCAAACAAAGGTACGAACTATGCAGGAGAACTATATCCTATCCTAACAAAATATCAGAATTTTCATTTGATATTCATCAATTGAGAACTGTCCCGTGGCCGAGTGGTTAGCGCACTTGGCTATTAATCTAAGGGACTGGGGTTTGAGACCGGCATGGATGTATGTGTCTTTTTTTCTGCTGAGGTCCTGCCGTCCTCTCAGATCTTCCACTGTGACTTATGAGCTGACAGGCTCCTATCAGACCTCTGTGGCAAACAGCTGTTTAAGGATTTTTTTTTATCAATTTCGAATCTGGATTCGAAGCTCTATAATTTTTAAAATATGCATTTAATGGGAAAATGTGATTAAAGATCATAATCAAATCTATTTAAATGTCGATTATCAGCAGTCAGTAATTAAAGTGTTATGAAAGAGGGAATATTTAACAATAAATTATATAAAAATCGTTTATAATAATTGTCCAATACTGTAATGATTATTACGCTAACTTCTAAAATGTATATTTATTAAATATTTTGAAACAATACTTGTTTTTTTAATTAATTTCAGAGGTAAATTAATTTTTAAGGTAAATTCTCACGAAACATTACTTTTGTGAAATATTTTCCATAACTCTGCTGAACGAATATTGATAAAAATCGAGATTTAAATAAATTTGGATTATAATCTTTAATTTATCCAGTCATATTATTCCATTAAATGAATATTTTAAAAGTTATAGAGCCTCGAAGTTAGATCCCCAATTAACATGGAAATTCTGTAATGTTTTGGGGGCGTGGGTGGCTCAGTCGGTAGCGCGCCAGGCTCCTAATCTCTAGTTCCCAGGTTCGAGTCTCAGCTGGGCCAGCGTTGAGATTTATCTCCGCAAAATTCCCCGCCCTGCCCACGGTCAGTAGGGGACACCGATGGGTTTGGAAAGGCTGCCGTCCGTCGGATGGGACGTTAAGCCGTGGCCCCGTGTGCGGGAGAGCCATAGCCTGTGCACGTTAAAGAACACGCTGGATGGCCTTGACGGGAGGCTACCATCTGTCTCCCAACAGCTGTTCCAGTGGGTCCCCTCCCCCAACCTTCTCTGAGCCTTCGGGGTCCATGTAACCTGGCCATTTAGCCCATGGTGTGCAAAAAAGTGCCGCTCAGAGGTAAAACAACCCACAATCCTGTAATGTTTTGTTAGGGCAGTGTAGAGAAAAACTGCGCAGGAAAGAAAAACAAGCAAACCAAGAAGGAAAGAAAATATTTCGGGATCTTTTCCTCTCGGCCTTTTCCAGAAGCACAACGAACTTTCACACACGAAATGATGCTCAGTGGTTGCATGTCAAATCTCGATAACAGCAAAGAAGATGGAGTAATTGTAATGCGTCTTCTTGTGACACTATCTCCTCTTTAATCTTCCCGTTCCGTCCGTCTTATCAGTCAAGTTCGCTACACTTTCATCCCTCATTTGAATATCGCCGAAGCTTAACCATAGATGACGTAAACAAAGCGGATGCAATTATTTAAGCAACTGATGCACTCATGCCTCAAGCCTGTTCGTATGACCGACAATTCAACCACTGCAACGTCTAATCGATCTATATTAGGATAGGTTTCTATGACTACACTCTCTGATAGCATTTCATCAGTTTCTTTTTGGAATCACATATCATTTGACCTTGTTTATACAAGACATAAGCCTTCGTAATGGGTTGTTTTTTTTTTCTCGTTTTTCAGCGGTTTTTAGATCAAATCGTTTTCATCTGATAGCGTTTACTTTTCTCATCTTTGCTGAGAGCCAATTGATTTCAATTCAGTTGTAATCTGATAAGCTTTGGGTGGAAAATTGATAAATTCAATTTATAAAAATGGCACGAAAGTTGAACGTTTACCAGATAAGGGATAATGTGACATCTGTTTTATAGTTGATTTCTTGGAATTTTCCTGCAGCGTTTATCAAAAGGATCTTAATGCAGAACACTAACTAAAAATTACCCTTTCAATTTGCTGAAAATTATTTTTTCTTGCTGCAGGGGAGAAAAATAACAGAGTTAAAAATGTGAGTGAAGGAAGTAAATTGTTTTTAGCTTGACGGATAACTTAAAGATGATTGCTGAGAAAACTTGACAAGATAAGAATCGAATAATTCGTAGTTGTTGAGGTAGCTTGAAATCGTTTCCCACTAGATTTACATTTCATTGTCAACCTTGATCTAGATAGAATATATTATGAAAAATTACTTGATTGTTCTTTGCGATACAATAATACAAAGCAAATTTTAGGTTTATCCACGGAAACTACACGAAATTACACCCTTTTCTAAAATAAAAATGAGCCAAAATGAAAAAGCTTATTTGTGGGGGGGGGGGAGGAGGATTACGTTCTCTGCAATTGAACTTGATAAAGTGGCCATTGAATGTTTGTTTGGAAATTCAAGCCAGCTGTACCTTGAGTCTCCTAACACTTAGTGGACACTTTATTAGGAACAGACCCACATGACCTGTCAACAGAGAGGCCGATTCAGGATTCATTAACTTCTTAAACTCGATTTTGGTGCAAAAGTTATGAGTGAAGATGATTAAAAACTCGATACGTATAAGAAGTCTAACAATAAATAAAGCAGATAGATTTTGCGAAAAATATTTTATCACTAACTTTCAGTGAATATTGTCAACTTCAAAATTTTCTCCTGACTGCTGCATATCCCAATGTTTCTGCCAGCCCTATAAACATTGCTGGATATCACTTTTTGAAAGTCCTTTCAATACCGCTTTCATGTTGCTGGAAATCACTTTCTGAAAGTTCTTTTAATACTGCTTTCACGTTGCTGGAAATCACTTTCTGAAAGTCCTTTTAATGATGCTTTTACGTTGCTGGAAATCACTTTCTGAAAGTCCTTTTAATGATGCTTTCACGTTGCTGGAAATCACTTTCTGAAAGTTCTTTTAATGCTGCTTTCACATTGCTGAAAATCACTTTCTGAAAGTCCTTTTAATGCTGCTTTCACATTGCTGAAAATCACTTTCTGAAACTTTTAATGCTGCTTTCACATTGCTGAAAATCACTTTCTGAAAGTTCTTTTAATACTGCTTTCACGTTGCTGGAAATCACTTTCTGAAAGTTCTTTTAATACTGCTTTCACGTTGCTGGAAATCACTTTCTGAAAGTCCTTTCAATACTATTTTCACATTGCTGAAAATCGCTTTCTGAAAGTCCTTTTAATGCTGCTTTCACGTTGCTGAAAATCACTTTCTGAAACTTCTTTTAATGCTGCTTTCACATTGCTGAAAATCACTTTCTGAAAGTCCTTTTAATGCTGCTTTCACATTGCTGAAAATCACTTTCTGAAAGTCCTTTTAATACTACTTTCACGTTGCTGGAAATCACTTTCTGAAAGTCCTTTCAATACTATTTTCACATTGCTGAAAATCACTTTCTGAAAGTCCTTTCAATACAACTTTTACGTTATTGGAAATTACTTTCCGAAAGTTCTTTCAGATTGTCTCAAAAAAAAAAGTCGCGAATCATGGCAAAATGCGGTATGAAAAAAGACTGATAGAGACGGGCAGACTTTTGTTGGCACGAACTGTACGGCAAAATAGAACTTTCAGTTAATCACTAAGAGAGATGACAGCTAGCAGTACTTCAAAACCCATTTCAACGAGAACTATTCGCAGAGAACATTGAAACCTGTACCATGATACATGGGACGAAACATTAGATGGGTGTTCATAAATATTTGACCAGGCGGTGTACATATAGCATTTTCTGTCACAACTTCAGCAGTAATTTACATCTGATGACCTAGCTGAGAAGTTAAGACCATCGCGAAGTGAAATTAGTTTCTCCCGTGACAGTGATTGAAGTTTAAGCGTCGTCTCTCTTAAGGGAAATTCTCTACGATCCGAAATCTACCATGGGGGAGGGAAGATGTGATCTTCACCTCCCATCTTCCCTCCCTAGACATTCTAGACATTCTCCCTCACATTTTAGGTTGAAGTCCTTACTCATTGCCTCCGAGCGATTCGCTTAATGAAACGAGAGATCTTTGGGACTTTGTGTAATGAGACTGTCTGCCGTTATGAAACAAATATTGCTGCAACGTTCAGTATTTCGTCTTCGAAATATTAGTCGAGCTATTAAAGCGACGGCAGTGTCCTGCCGATGGTCATTCGTTCAGATCTTTGTTCACCGTAAATAGAATTGAGCATCGGGTCTAGCGAATATTAAATGTCAAAATGCTTCATAGTAATTATGACGCAGTGAGTCGGTCGCTCTTCGTATCTAGATTCGTGTTAATTTACTAAGAGTACAATCTTCGAGATTGTATGGAACAATGAGTTCAATAAACCTAACCGTATTCTCAGTGGAATAGAGTTGTACAGTAGCATTAGGAGGCAGTGGAACGAACTGACTATATTCAGTGGTAATATATTTTGTCAACAATTCTTGTTTGTTCCCCATACGTCGATTTACATCCGGGTGTTATTGTCAGGGAAAGTCCTTTGGATGCTTGACCGAACACTATGGTTGATTACAGAATTTAGAAAAAATATCTGGCAAAGATTTTTTTTTTAGAAATTAGTGATCTGGCAACGTTCGTGTCACGTGATTACAGAATTCAGGAAAAATATCTGGAGCGTGTACAGCAACTGTACACGCTCCAGTTACCGTTCACAGCAAACTGGAGCGTGTGCAGTTACTGCACACGCTCCAGTTTGCTGTGAACGGTAACTGCACACGCTCAATAATTCCGTGAGTGAGCCCACACAATCTAGTATCAAAATAATATGACCACCTACAGTCGCTCAAAAAAGTATCCGAACACCTTGGTTGATTACAGAATTCAGAAAAAATATCTGGCAACGATTTTTTTAGAAATGAGTGATCTGGCAACCTTCGTGTCACCTGACACGAAGGTTGCCAGATCACTAATTTCTAAAAAATCGTTGCCAGATATTTTTTCTGAATTCTGTAATCAACCAAGGTGTTCGGATAATTTTTGAGTGACTGTACACGCATAGAAGCTCTATTTTGTAAACGAGATAAATGACATAAAGGAGTTAAAATGTCCAAAAAAATTCTTCGAAGGCACCAAAATCTCTTTGAATCAAGTTTTTTTTTCCTTAATGTTTAATATTAAGTACAAGTTTCGTTTTTAAGAAGTGATAAAATAGCAATTGACATAATCAGGCCTGGATCTAAAAATAAAGTGGAGATGATTGGGGGGGGGGGGGACGGATACGAGGACTGGATGGAGCCGGAATTAACCGGCTACCATCTGCCTCCCAACAGCTGTTCCAGTTTGTCCCCTTTCACAACCTTCTCTGAGCCTTCGGGGTTCTTGTAACCTGGCCATTTAGCCCATTGTGAGCAAAAAAGTGCAGCTCAGAAGTAAAACAACTCAACCATGAAATTCTGACAAGAGACTCTCAGAATAACACACAGAACAGATGATCTGTGAAGGAAGGAAAAATTCCGCAAAAACACAATTTTCGGATTCAGGACAAATCCAGTTTTATAATTCATTTTTTCCTGAACCAAACATGTTCACCACTTTATCACACTTTCATGACGATGATAAAAAATAAATTATCCTCAATTGACGCAGAGGTCTGGCAAGTAGCCTATAAGTGTTGGGTTATTTCATTTCTGACTGAGTTGGGTTGTTTTACCTCTGAGCGGCACTTTTTTGCACACCATGGGCTAAATGGCCAGGTCACATGGACCCCGAAGGCTCAGAGAAGGTTGGGGGAGGGGACCCACTGGAACAGCTGTTGGGAGACATATGGTAGCCTCCCGTCAAGGCCATCCAGCGTGTTCTTTAACGTGCACAGGGTATAGCTCTCCCGCACACGGGGCCACGGCTTAACATCCCATCCGACGGACGGCGGCCTTTCCAAGCCCATCGGTGTCCCCTACTGACCGTGGGCAATTTTGCGGAGATAAATCTCAACGCTGACCCAGCTGGGACTCGAACCTGGGAACTACAGATTACGAGCCTGGCGCGCTACCGACTGAGCCACCCTCGCCCCTTTCTGACTGAGAGGTACTTACGGATTAATTATATACCATTACTAATAACTATTAGCACACTAATGAGTTAAACTACCATGTCACAAGAACTCCAAGGTGTTAGAGCTGGGTAAGGGGATTCACTGAACAGTTTTTAGGAGACAAGTGGAAGACTCCCGTCAAGGCCATCCAGAGTGTTTTTAACACGCACTGGTATGACCCTTCTACACACTGAACAACAGCTAATAGACAGATGGTTCCCACAGATGTCCATTTTCACACCATTTTCATCACCCTCAGTTAATAGGAATGTTATTGAACTTGTAAGTAAATGGAATAACTTTTCTTCTTAGTCTGCTAGTTAACTGAATATTCCATAAATAATTCAGAATAATACTCGGAATCATGAATATTTTTCTCTACTCCAGAAAAATGTTTTCTAAGAATGAAGTTGTACTTTTGTTTATTTGGCAGTCGCTTTTTTTCTTTCTCTAGAATTTTGTTATCTAATTTCGTGTAAAGGCAAAAAAATGAAACAGGACACCTGTCCTATTCGTAGCATTTATCTCTCCGAATGTCCCATTATCTTTGTAGTGTGTTATCAACAGTTGCCTAGAGACAATATGAAATCGTAACTGCTGGCTGGCACGGTCCATAACGCTGGCGTGCTTTTACAGCTAACTATGCAGTGTTAACTGCTTCCATTTTTTTCACTGTCATATTACTGATAGAATAATTTCTTACAGACGGCGGTCCATGGAAAAGCATTGGCAGGGCCATGGCCAGGAGACGATCTCCACACCTGAGGAAGAACTGAGTAAAGTAAGTAGATTGGTTTCATGTGCTTATAAATCCACCTAGATAAGCGATTCCCAAACTTTTTCAGCAAAACGCTCTCACCAAGTATTATTATATAAAGTCCCCAACCAGTGTATTATTACATAAAGCCTCCTTTTTACCAAGTATTGTTTTCTAATGTCCCCTTTCACAAAATATTGTTTTCCAATGTCCCCTTTTATCCAGAATTATTTCCTAATGTCCCCTTTAACCAAGTATTGTTTTCTAATGTCCCCTTTTATCAAGAATTATTTTTCATGTCCTCTTTTACGAGTATTGTTCTCTAATATACCCTTTCACCAAGTATTATTTTACATAGCCCCCTATCACCGAGTATTGTTTTCTAAAGCCCTCTTTTACAAAGCATTATTTTCCAACCCTCCCCCTTTAATCAAGAATTATTTCCTAATGCCTTTTTTTACCAAGTATTATTTCCACTTCCCCCCTAGGGCGGGGGTGGCTCAGTCGGTAGCGCGCCAGGCTCGTAATCTGTAGTTCCCAGGTTCGAGTCCCAGCTGGGTCAGCGTTGAGATTTATATCCGCAAAATTCCCCGCCCTGCCCACGGTCAGTAGGGGACACCAATGGGCCGGCCTTGGAAAGGCCGCCGTCCGTCGGATGGGACGTTAAGCCGTGGCCCCGTGTGCGGGAGAGCCATACCCTGTGCACGTTAAAGAACACGCTGGATGGCCTTGATGGGAGGCTACCATCTGTCTCCCAACAGCTGTTCCAGTGGGTTCCCTCCCCCAACCTTCTCTGAGCCTTCGGGGTCCATGTAACCTGGCAGTTTAGCCCATGGTGTGCAAAAAAGTGCCACTCAGAGGTAAAACAACCCAACCCAACCCACTCCCCCCCCCCCTTTAATAAAGAATTATTTTCCAATGCCCCCTTTTACCGGATATTATCTTTATGGAAATCAAAGCAATTTTCTTATGTAAAACTAATTGAAAACCAGATGGCTGTAGTGCTAACGTTGTAGGTTTAACAAAGCTAATGTCCCCAGAAATTTCTGAAACGCCCCCATTGGGAATCATTGACCTAGATTCTGTTTTATTGCTTGCTTTGGTATGGGTAGATAACACTGAAGAGAAATTGCTATGTCCGTTCATTTCGAAAACGAAACTTCGAAAGTATTATGAATGTTCACATTTAAACAACCAAAATCCAATTAATCTGGAGATATCTGTCAGTTAGTATTAATTGAATATGAACAAATATTAATATAAATTCATAGGTTATTAAATTTGATCTATGTTTTCTAAAAAAACTTTTAAAAAATACCAAATTTCGAGAGTGATATCAATAACAAATAAATAAAAAAAAAACAACCTCATGCAGCTGCTTGCCACAGAGATCTGGCAGTAGAAGGTCTGTGAGGATGGCGGGACCTCAGCAGAAAAACGACACATACATCCATGCCTTATCCGGGGCTCGAATCCAGGTCCCTTAGATCAGTAGCTAAGCACGCTAACCACTCGGCCACGGGACGACTATAGGAATAATAATTAATGCTTTCACACTGTTTGGTGTTTATCATACATGTAAGCAATCAATGAAATAAAAAATAATCAATGTGACACTGCAAAACTTCAGTCAGCTTATTATAATTTGACATGCAAATTGAGTTTTCTGTTCACAGGCAGTTGTCTAAGTTCGAATCCGTGAATATGGATCGATATTTTAATTTTAAATATTTCATGTTTGTAAAAAGAGACTTGCAAGAATGTGCTGATGGAGAGTAAGAATAATTTTTTTTTAAATATCATGAATGGTATCATTTTGACGACTCGCTGCCGACTTTTGACATAACTAATTCCTCTCTACCAAGCTCCGACTTCTGGGGTCCTTGTGACATGGGGGGCGGGGGTGGCTCAGTCGGTAGCGCGCCAGGCTCGTAATCTGTAGTTCCCAGGTACGAGTCCCAGCTGGGTCAGCGTTGAGATTTATCTCCGCAAATTTCCCCGCCCTGCCCACGGTCAGTAGGGGACACCGATGGGCTTGGAAAGGCCGCCGTCCGTCGGATGGGACGTTAAGCCGTGGCCCCGTGTGCGGGAGAACCATACCCTGTGCACGTTAAAGAACACGCTGGATAGCCTTGACGGGAGGCTACCATCTGTCTCCCAACAGCTGTTCCAGTGGGTCCCCTCCCCCAACCTTCTCTGAGCCTTCGGGGTCCATGTGACCTGGCCATTTAGCCCATGGTGTGCAAAAAAGTGCCGCTCAGAGGTAAAACAACCCAACCCAACCCTTGTGACATGGCCATTTAGCCCATTCCATGCACATAAGTGCTCTTGAAGGCAAAACATCCAAACCTAAAGTTCTAAACAAAAAACAAACTGGTATTCGAGTTTCAAAAAAATGTAAATATTGCATATTTCCAAAATATCTTAAGATTTTTAAAAATTAAAAATGCGACCCTTATTAAATTCAGTAGGAAAAAAAATTCTAGAGTTGCTTCTATTCTTCACGATTTAAGGGTAGTTAGTGGTTAGCACGCTTGGCTGCTGATCTAAGGGACCTTGGTTCGAGCCCCGGGTAAGGCATGGATGTATATGTCGTTTTTCTGCTGAAGTCCTGCCATCCTCACAGACCCTCTACTCTGGCATATAAACTGACAGGCTCCTGTCAGACCTCTGTGGCAAGCAGCTGCCGTTTTTCTGCTGAGGTCCTGCCATCCTCACAGACCCTCTACTATGGCATATAAACTGACAGGCTCTTGTCAGACCTCTGTGGCAAGCAGCTGCTTGAGGGGGTAAAATTTTTTTATAAATAAAATAAATAAATACCCCCTCAAGCAGCTGCTTGCCACAGAGGTCTGACAGGAGCCTGTCAGTTTATATGCCATAGTAGAAGGTCTGAGAGGATGGCAGGACCTCAGCAGAAAAACGACACATACATCCATGCCTTACCCGGGGCTCGAACCCAGGTCCCTTAGATTAGTAGTCAAGCGTGCTAACCACTCGGCCATGGGACGGACAGAAAAAAAAGAAAGTATTTTAAGAGCTGTTTTCCTGTCATGGCTTAGGAGCCGAAGTGATAGCATGCAGTTCCCCAAACAATGCATTTCTAATGCACCTTATTCGGTTACACTGCTCAAATCACGTAGATCACAGCCATAACGTATATTAATTTCCTCACACACAGTGAGGATCAAACTCCAAGGACAGGAAAGACAAAACATGTGGACAGCACTAAGTGATAGATGAAGAGTTATTGTATCTACAGTAAACATCTTACACATTTATTGCTCCCTTACAAGTTGTACCATAACCGTCGTGTCAGCTGCAAAACATCTACAGAATGAATTATAGCTGCCCAAGTAGTAGGATCAAATGACTAGAAATGACAAAGGAGTGTTATCAAGAGATTGTAAATGAACTTCCTCTGGAAGAAGATAGTTACCGACCTAAGTTCAATAATGACAGCAGTTAGATGTCAAAGTACGTAATGGAATACTTCGTGTTAGTTTCACATTCAAAGTCGTGTAACGTGAAGCGTAAAAAATGTGGAGCATCCACAGTGAGAAAATATACAACATTAAAAATATGTATGTAAACTATATTATGTTTCCAATGAAACTACCTTCGATGTTGGGACGGGGGTGGCTCAGCTGGTAGCGTGCCATGCTTCTAATCTGCAGTTACCAGGTTCGAATCTCGCCTGGGTCAGCGTTGATATTTTCTCCACAAAACTCTCCGCCCTCCCCTCTCTCAGTAGAGGACACCGATGGGCTTCGAAAGTCCGCGTGGGGCGGGAGTGGCTCAGTCGGTAGCGCGCCAGGCTCGTAATCTGTAGTTCCCAGGTTCGAGTCCCAGCTGGGTCAGCGTTGAGATTTATCTCCGCAAAATTCCCCGCCCTGCCCACGGTCAGTAGGGGGCACCGATGAGCTTGGAAAGGCCGCCGTCCGTCGGATGGGACGTTAAGCCGTGGCCCCGTGTGCGGGAGAGCCATACCCTGTGCACGTTAAAGAACACGCTGGATGGACTTGACAGGAGGCTACCATCTGTCTCCCAACAGCTGTTCCAGTGGGTCCCCTCCCCCAACCTTCTCTGAGCCTTCGGGGTCCATGTGACCTGGCCATTTAGCCCATGGTGTGCAAAAAAGTTCCGCTCAGAGGTAAAAAAACCCAAATCGAAAGTCCGCCATCCGTCGGATGGGACTTTAAGCCGTGGACCATTTTCGGGAGAGCCATACCCTGTGCACGTTAAAAAAAACGCTGCATGGCCTTGATGAGAGGCTACCATCTGTCTTCGAATAGCTATTCGGTGGGTCACCTTCCCCGAAGTTTCTCTGATCCCTCGAGGTCCTTGTGACATGGTTATTTAGCCCATTTTGTGCAGAAAAGTTGGCTCTCAGAGGTGAAACAACTCAACTGTTTGCATTTTTCCAATTTTCCCATCCTGCCCACGGTCAGTAGGGGACACCGATGAGCTTGGAAAGGCCGCCGTCCGTCGGATGGGATGTTAAGCCGTGGCCCCGTGTGCGGGAGAGCCATACCCTGTGCACGTTAAAGAACACGCTGGATGGCCTTGACGGGAGGCTACCATCTGTCTCCTAACAGCTGTTCCAGTGCGTTTCCTCCCCCAATCTTCTCTGAGCCTTCGGGGTCCATGTGACCTGGCCATTTAGCCCATCGTGTGCAAAAAAGTGCCGCTCAGAGGTAAAACAACCCAACTAATTTTCCCAATCCTCCGTTAGTGCGAAATAATATAGTTTAAAAGGTGCAAAAACTCCATTCTCTTTTAAATCGAATATTCCATAGTCACCATGAATAAAATAAATAAATAAATACCCCCTCAAGCAGCTGCTTGCCACAGAGGTCTGACAGGAGCCTGTCAGTTTATATGCCACAGTAGGAGATCTGAGAGGATGGCAGGACCTCAGCAGAAAAACGACACACACATCCATGCCTAATCCGAGGCTCGAATCCAGGTCCCTTAGATCAGTAGCCAAGCGTGCTAACCACTCAGCCACGGGACGGCTTAGTCACCATAAGCGAATGTTATTCTTTTCGCAACTTTTGATCTCGATTTCAATAAGAACAACGAAATAATGTGTTCACTTTTTTCTCTATCTGTCGGCATCAAACTTTTTTTGATTTCGAAATAAATTAAAACTTTCTTTTGCGTTTGATAGGTATTGATGAAATATTACAATTCTCACTTTCTGAATCTCCCAAAAGCTATAATTTCGTTTTCTAAAGGTAGAAAAAGGTTGAAAATTCCAAAATTGCAAACAATGTAATTATTCTAAAAATTTGAAATTTTGATCGTAGAATGTGTGAAGGTCACGTAGTTTCCATTGCCAACAATGACTTGGCCTTTAGACCCAGGGGGTGGGGAAACAACTTTTTTAGAGATAATTAAAAAAAACTCTTTAGTTGGACTGGTACTAATGAAATATTTTTAATTTTTCAAGTCCTTAAATAGTTCAAATTTATATCATTAGAGAGCACTAAATATGTAAACGGTGAAATAATATTGTCTCCTTTTTTCGGATGGGTATGAGAAAAGCAACTTTTTAAACTAAAGGCATAAAAGACTACTTATACAACAGAAAAAAGTATTTAATAAAATACTACTATTTTCATTTTCTCCATTATCCATTGTTTCGAATTAAAACCTTTAACAAGTGAAAAAGTAGGTAAAAGAAAAACTTCATTTTCTTTGAAAACGAGATTCCTATATGGCCAGAGGCGATATGCGTTCTTCTAGTTTATAATTATTGCAGGAAATGTGCTATCGCTGAGAAAATCAGAGTTTCATAACTTTTCGCAATGATGTTAGAATATTCTAAAGGAATGAAAAGAATTGCTCGCTCATTAAATAAGTGAATGCATCAAATATTAAAAATTACATAGATTTAATGATTATATTTATGTTTTCTGTTGTCTAGGGAACTCAAGATCTTTTCGAATTATTGGAAAAGTTGCAGAACAGTCGACTTGATGACCAAAGATGTGTTTTGCCCTCTTCCTTACAGGTAAGTTGCCATTTACTTTATCCTTCAGTAACCGTCAATATGTAGTAGTAATAATTAATATACACCGATCAGCCAAAACATTAAAACCACCTACCTAATATGATGTAGGTCATCCTCGCCGCCAAAAGAGCTTTCACCTGATGAGGCATAGATTCACCGAGATGTTGATAGGTGTCTCTTGATATTTCGTACCGTCTGCTATAGAAGATCCCGCAGTTTCCGTAAATTACGTGGTTGGGGTGATGCTGCTCGTACCAGTTTCTCCAACTCAAACCACAAATGCTCGATAAGATTCACGTCCATCGAATTTGGGGGCCATGGCAATAAATGGAATTCCTCATCAATCAATTAATTTTATTTCATCATCACATACAATATTATAACATAGAAAAATATGAGTGAACCCCAAAACCACATGGTTTGTCTGGGCCACTAAAGGAAATTAATACAAAAATCAATAACGACTTACTCACTACAAAGATTACACACAATATGTGCCATTTTTTCGATATATGTACAATACATTTTTGCTTTACGCTTGATTGTTTAACATAGGTGCAACATCTTCCAAAGAAAAGAGAAAGCTTTTTAATTTCTGCTCTGAACATATTAAAATTTTTTTCACTTCTAATTTCAAGAGGCAACTGATTGAAGATTTTAGGTGCGATATACGAATAATGCTTATGAGCAATTTCTTTTTTTGGTCAAAGGAACTGAGTATTTTGGACTTTTCTCTCTGAAGTTGTATAAATCAGGCTGAATGTGAAAATTAAAGCAATTTTGCTTAAATAATATCGCTCTGAAAAGAAATATATGTCTAATTGGCAGATTTTTTTAGCATAGAGTAACGACTGAAATTGCTTAAAATATCAGTGTCATTTTTTGCAATTAATTTAATAATTTTGTTTTGTAGAGACACCAGAGGTTTAAAAACTGAGACCTAAGTTACACCCCAACAAATTATACCGTATTGAAATGCAGCTTGTATTCATGAGAAGTACAGTGTTCGCAGCATATTAAGATGAACTTTGTATTTCAAGTGATGTAATTTGAGTAGTTTGTAAAGTGCTTTACCTGTGATGTAGTTAATATGTTTCTTCCATTTTAGATTATTATCTATGAAAATACCTAAATATTTAATGCTCTCAACCTGTTCTATGTCATCACAACGGCAATCAATAAGTTTAAAGTATTGTTAAAGTATTGAGGTAAATGCAGTTTAATGACAAAAGTATTTACAACATTTTGGTTATTTTTCAACTTGTAGAAAACAAGTTTAGTTTTATTCTTATTAATTGAGAGTTTAATGTTTCCAAACCACATATTAGCTTTCTCAAGAACATTATTCACATTGGAGAATAAATTTGTAATAGTTTGATTACTAAACGTTAATGCAGCGTCATCTGCAAAGGTAGTAGTAATATTACAATTAATGTTCATTTCATAGAGGTCATTAATGTAAATATTAAACAATAGGGGGCCAAGAACAGTTCTAGGATGTTCTAGAAACCATTCCTGAACCTTCTTCGCAGTGTGACATGGGCATTGTTTTGTTGAAAGACGCCATCTCCGCTAGGGAATACAGTCGCCATAAAGGGGTGTGCTTGGTCAGCCGCGATGTTCAGGTAGATGACAGCTGTCAGAGTTTGCTCTACAGGGATAATTGGTCCAAGTGTTCCTCAAGAAAATATTTCTCAGACCATCACACTCCGTCCAGCCGCCTGGATCCGTCCCACAGTGCATCCAGGTGAGAAGGCTTCCGTGGGTAAGCTTCCGTGGGTACGAGCTCGTCCGTCCACATGGTGTAACAGAAAATGGGATTAGATTTGACCATGCAACTGACCATGCAACATTCTTCCAGTATGGTCCAATGTTGATGATTACGTGTCCACTGCAAATGTTGATGATGGTGAATGGCTGTGATCATAGGCACACGAATGGGTCTGTGGCTGCGGACACCCATATCCAAGAGCTTACGATGAACTGTGTGTTCGGACACATTGGGTCCTTTACCACAGTTGAAATTATGGGTAATATCTCCTGTTGCTGCGGACAAGACGAGATAGCCTGCGCTGACCTCTGTCATTAGTGAAGCGTAGCTGGCCCACGGCTTGTCAACGGCTCTAAGTGTCACCAGTTTCGGACCATCTTTGACAGGTACTAACTATTGCATAGCGTGAGCAGCATACCAGCTGTCGCTGTTTCGGAGATGCTCTTACCAAGGCGTCTTGCCATAGCGATCTAGCCTTTGTCGAAATCAGATAAATAGTTTGCTTTTCCCATGTTGAGAAGAAACGAAATACTGCCTGCGAGAGCTCCGACCCAGCCATTATGTATACATCATTCGCGACCTTGGCACGTGACACTGATTGGCTGCACGCGCGCTTCTTTGCTTAATGCAGAGGTGGTTTTAATATATTGGCTGATCGGTGTATGTCTTTACATGTTATGTGCCATTTTAAAAATAATCGGTAATAATAGGCTTTACGATTTGATATACGTATAGCAGAACACAATTTGCGGACTTTTTATAGTGATGGGCTATTATGAGAAATTGAAATAAGAATTTGAAATAGGCCTTGACAAAAAACATTTCTAGTAGATGGTGCAAATCTCATTTTCGATATTCCAGAGGATATATAGACAGATGCAGAAGCTCATTTTACTTATTCAGAAATACTTTTGTTGAAAAAATGAGTTTTGCCGAAGACTGAACTTTGAACCCAAGCCTCATAGTTATATTGTGAGATGTTCTAACAACTAAGCTATCACCAGCTCTGCCATTTATCCATTTAGTTGTGACTTTTAAATCTCACTGACCTTATCACTTACGGCGCCATCTGGGATCAGAAAAGGCAACTTATCCAATATTACTCAATATATAGATGTTAATTAAGGAAGTCACTCAGTGTTTTTAATGCAAGACTCATTCAATAATAAATAACCTAATAAGATCACCTGTTGCCAATTAGTGGATAAATTACGGAGCTGGTGATAGCTCAGTGGTTAAAGCTCCTGGCATGTAATTGCAGGGGGACCTGAATTCGAATCCCACTCATCAGCGAAACTCACTTTTTCCACAAATGCAGTTCTTAAATTAAATGCCGACAGATAAGCTGTGTACTTATTATTAATTCAATTTACATAATTTCAATGGACAGTCGCTCAAAAAATATCCGAACACTATGGTTGATTACAGAATTCAGAAAAAATATCTGGCAAAGATTTTTTTTAGAAATTAGTGATCTAGCAACCTTCGTGTCACACACTATGGTTGATTACAGAATTCAGAAAAAATATCTGGCAAAGATTTTTTTTAGAAATTAGTGATCTAGCAACCTTCGTGTCACACACTATGGTTGATTACAGAATTCAGAAAAAATATCTGGCAAAGATTTTTTTAGAAATTAGTGATCTAGCAACCTTCGTGTCACACACTATGGTTGATTACAGAATTCAGAAAAAATATCTGGCAAAGATTTTTTTTAGAAATTAGTGATCTAGCAACCTTCGTGTCACACACTATGGTTGATTACAGAATTCAGAAAAAATATCTGGCAAAGATTTTTTTTAGAAATTAATGATCCGGCAACCTTCGTGGACACGAAGGTTGCCGGATCACTAATTTCTAAAAAAAATCTTTGCCAGATATATTTTCTGAATTCTGTAATCAACCATAGTGTCCGGATATTTTTTTGAGCGATTGGACATGCGGAGAAAAATTCAAAAGCTCTTTTTTTTGTATTTAATTGGTTTTAGGAGATTTATGGAGGTATGATGCAAATACCCATTTTACGCATTCTAAGTGGTTTGTAAGGTGAAATGCTGCAATTTCCCAAAAATGCAAGGAGGAATTCTAGCAAACAGTGTCTTCTTAAGGGGCGACAAAATATCTGGAGCTGGTGTTGCAAGGCATCTACACCTTTGTCTATTCAGTTATCTGACTCAAATGATTCCTAACCCCTGTAACTTTCATCTTCCACCAATCCCACGGGGGGGGGGGGGGAGAGGGGGCTCAGTCGGTAGCGTGCCAGGCTCGTAATCTGTAGTTCCCAGGTTCGAGTCCCAGCTGGGTCAGCGTTGAGATTTTTTCTGCACGTTAAGGAACACGCTGGATGGCCTTGATGGGAGGCTACCATCTGTCTCCCAACAGCTTTTCCAGTGGGTCCCCTCCCCAACCTTCTCTGAGCCTTCGGGGTCCATGTGACCTGGCCATTTAGCCCATTGTGTGCAAAAAAGTGCCGCTCAGAGGTAAAACAACCCAACCCACCAATCCCACACATCCGATAAACTATATTTTATCGTTTTCAGCTTTACTGTAATATCTTTATTACTGTAACAAATAAGTATTGTGTAATGAAAAATAAAAGAGTGGAGGAATTGGATATATGAATTCCGAGACAGCGTTTCCCCAGTCCCTACCATTGCTTCATTTCTTATGGGTGAAATTATGCTTGATTTTAGGCCGCCATTTTTAAGAACGCAATCCCCCAGTGAATCAAGAGCCGAGTGTATGGGTAAATGCCATATATGGCATATTAAATGCCTGGGCCTAAATAGCGCGCCCAGCTCGTAATCTAGTTCCGAGGTTCCAGTCCCAGCTGGGCCAGCGTTGAGATTTATCTCCGCAAAATATCTCCACGGTCAGTAGGGGACACCGATGGGCTTGGAAAGGCCGCCGTCCGTCGGATTGGACGGTAAGCCGTGGCTCCGTGTGTAGGAGAGCCATACCCTGTGCACGTTAAAGAACACGCTGGATGACCTTGACGGGAGGCTACTATCTGTCTCCCAACAGCTGTTCTAGTGGGTGCCCTCCTCCCAACCTTCTCTGAGCCTTCGGGGGTCTATATGACCTGGCCATTTAGCCCATGGTGTGCAAAAAAGTGCCGCTCAGAGGTAAAACAACCCAACCCGCCCTGCCCATGGTCAGTAGGAGATATCGATGGACTTGGAAAGGCTGCCATCTGGCGAATTGGGCGTTAAGCGTGGCTCCGTTTATGGGAGAGCCATACCCTGTTCATATTAAAGAATACGCTGGATGACCTTGACGGGAGGCTACCATCTGTCTCCCAACAGCTATTCTAGTAGGTCCCCTCCCCCAACCTTCTCTGAGCCTTCGGGGTCCATGTGACCTGGTCATTTAGCCCATGGTGTGCAAAAAAGTGCCGCTCAGAGGTAAAACAACCCAAAACAACCCACAAATTTATTCGGGTCCGAGTCTAGAGGAAGGGGATGCCCCTCCCCTTGAATGCTAGTAAGAATAATCGAGGCCAGAAGTTATTGAAGTTGTGCATATTTCAAGCATTTTTATGAAATTTTTTAAAAACTTCTATAACGAAGAGGGAAATGCTACACTGTAATGAAAACCCAGTCTCTTGCCCCCCCCCCCCCCCCCAATCCTTTTTTTCTAGATCCAGGCCTGAATCTATTGAATGGACAATAGCTCTGTTGAATAGTTAATCAATCTGATAGTCTCGTGTAAACATGACCATTTTTTAGGTCAACGTACATTGTTGCACACGGTTGAAAATAACGGCTGTTATTAAGAACTCGTTAGCTTGCTTATCATTAGATATTAATCGGGTTTTGATTTTTTGGTTCGAACACTTACGCTCTATGGGGCGGGAGTGGCTCAGTCGGTAACGTGCCAGGCTCGTTATCTGATATTCCCAGGTTCGACTCCTAGCTAGGCCACCGTTGATATTTATCTCCGCAAAACTCCTTTTCCTCGGTCAGTAGGAGACGCCGATGGGCTTGGAAAGGACCGCCGTCCGTCGGACGGGACGTTGTGTGGGAGAGCCAGACTCTGTGCAAATTAAAGAACACGCTGAATGGGCGCTGAACTATATCTGACTCCCAACAGCTGTCCTTCTCTGAGGCTTCGGGGGTCCTTGTCACCTGGCCATTTAGCCCATTGTGTGCAAAAAAAGTGCCGCTCAGAGATGAAACAGCCCGACCCAACTTGCATTGCACTAAGTTACAGCTAATTAGACTATTAGTTATCAAATTTAGTGGCCCTAGCTCTTAACCTTTTGGAGGAGATATTGAACAAAGAACGATCTCTCAGATTTTCTTTTATTCAGGAGCGCTGAAGTCGGTTTATCTGAAGATAAACGAATATGGGTCGGGTTGTTTTACCTCTGAGCGGCTATTTTTTGCAAACCATGGTATAAATGGCCAGGTCACATGGACCCCGAAGTCTCAGAGAAGGTTGGGGGAGGGAACCCACTGGAACAGCTGTTGGGAGACAGATGGTAGCCTCCCAGTCAAGGTCATCCAGCGTATTCTTTAACGTGCACAGGGTATGGCTCTCTCCCGCACACGGGGCCACGGCTTAACGTCCCATCCGACGAACGGCGGCCTTTCCAAGCCCATCGGTATCCCCTACTGACCGTGGGCAGGACGGGGAGTTTTGCGGAGATAAATCTCAACGCTGACCCAGCTGGGACTCGAACCTGGGAACTACAGATTACGAGTCTGGCGCGCTACCGACTGAACCACCCCCGAATATAGATAATGGGGGTTCCAATGTAATTAAGATATTTCAGTCCAGTTGTTGTTTTTTCTCTTTGTTATATACATACTCCTGACAGAAAAAATTTCCCCAAAAATCGAAGTGACCAATTTTTTTTAGTGCTCAATACACTTTGTAACTTTTTCATTTTCTCATCATTCTCACTCCCATTTAAGAGAGTTAATCTTCTCAAGAAAACCGTTGAGAGATTAAAATTCCACCAATGCCACCATATGTAGCAACACCCACGGAAATCAACGAAAATTTATTTGCAATGCAAGTTTATTTTTTAGAATGGTTGCTTCCGAGCCACATTCTGAGGCAACAGAATCATCCACTCCGTTGAAAAAAAGACTGAATGCTTGAAAACATTTCTTAAAAGGGCGCACTTAACGTCAGTACTTGGAAACGTTATTAACCTGGTCCACATCCATTTATCCTAAGAATCTGTAAGCAGAATTTCTTCGTTAAATCTCTCGGTGTGTTATGTTGACTCAATTTTTATTCTTTTTCTGACTGCAGCTGAGTAAAATCACCTAGGGAAGTTTCCACTAATCCTCCTTTTCGAAACACTCTCCAGTTTATGTCTTCTTCTATTGCTCTTACTCGTTGATTGCGTAATCGACATTGTCTGGCCACTTCTCTGTTTACCTGAGCATGCGCAGAGACTTCCGCAAACACCTCTTCTTTCCCAATTGGCTCCAGTTGCCGCCAGCGCCACGGCGAGTATTTCACTTGCTTTCCCAACGCAGATATTCAGCGGTAAACAGTAAATTGTTCTGATTAACTTTCTGGTGTGCTTAAAGAAATTTGTCTCTGAAAAGCCGAGTTTAGAAAAACTCGAACTGTGTATTAGTGGTCTGCTTCCGAATCCTGATGACTATGGATATTTGCAGGGATGTGTTGCAAATCAGTTAACAAAGTCACTATTAAGATTCTAAAGCTTGTGCGGTAGGTAAAAATGTATTCTTTGATTTAAGACAGAGCAAGATAACCTCGTGCACGGCCTTTCAATTGTATTTTGAACAGGGAGTTTTTTGTCTTTTGAATTTCGGAACGTATCACGGGCCAGGGTTGAAGACAAAATACTTTGGCGGACCAGATTTGAAGGCAAAATTCATTCGCTGTCGGTGGTTGAAGACGAAATCCATTCGCAGGCCAGAGTTAAAACCAAATTTAATTCATTAATCAGTGTTGCAGGTTGGGTTGTTTTACTTCTGAGCGGCACTTTTTTGCACACCATGGGCTAAATGGCCAGGTCACAAGGACCCTGAAGGCTCAGAGAAGATTGGGGGAGGAGACCCACTGGAACAGCTGTTGGGAGACATGGTAGCCTCCCGTCAAGGCCATCCAGCGTGTTCTTTAACGTGCACAGGGTATGGCTCTCCAGCACACGGGGCCACGGCTTAACGTCCCGGACGGCGGCGGTCTTTTCAAGCCCATCGGTGTCCCCTACTGGCCGTGGGCAGGGCGGGGAAATTTTGCGGAGATAAATCTCAACGCTGACCCAGCTGGGACTCGAACCTGGGAACTACAGATTACGAGCCTGGCGCGCTACCGACTGAGCCACCCCCGCCCCTCAGTGTGGCAGATAAAATCCATTCATGGACCAGAGGGAAATACAAATTCATTCATGGGTCAGAACATTGACCTAAAATTTGTATTCTTTGTTTTCTTTAAGGGCCGTATTAGCAATCTTTGAGGGCCACAACTTTGAAACCCTTCTATTGGTTTACATCAGTGGGAAGATTGATATAACATTAGTGAGAATAAGTGAAATGAGTGAAACTTTTATTCTTCCCAATACCTGAATGCGCTGCTGTTACATAGCATGTACTTTTAAACGTACTCGTAATCTGCAGTTCCTAGATTCGAGTTCCAGTTGGCTCAGCGTTAAGATTTATCTCCACAAAACTCCCCACCCTCTCCACGTTCAGTAGGGAACACTGATGGGCTTGGAAAAGCCGCCATCCATCGGGAGAGCCACGTTAAACAACAACGGGAGGCTACCATCTGTCTCCCAACAGCTGTTCCAGTAGGTCCCCTTGTCCGAGCCCTCGGGGTCCTTGTGGCCTGGGGGCGGGGGTGGCTCAGTCGGCAGCGCGCCAGGCTCGTAATCTGTAGTTCCCAGGTACGAGTCCCAGCTGGGTCAGCGTTGAAATTTATCTCCGCAAAATTTCCCCGCCCTGTCCACGGTCAGTAGGGGACACCGATGGGCTTGAAAAGGCTGCCGTCCGTCGGATGGGACGTTAAGCCGTGGCCCCGTGTGCGGGAGAGACATACCCTGTGCACGTTAAAGAACACGCTGGATGGCCTTGACGGGAGGCTACCATCTGTCTCCCAACAGCTGTTCCAGTGGGTCCCCTCCCCCAACCTTCTCTGAGCCTTCGGGGTCCTTGTGACCTGGCCATTTAGGCCATGGTGTGCAAAAAAGTGCCGCTCAGAGGTAAAACAACCCAACCGAACCTTGTGACCTGGCCATTTAACCTATTATGAACCAAAAAGCACCACTCAGAGGTAAAACAACCCAACCTTTTAAACATAATGTGTAATTGAAGTAGTAAAATTTGGGACTTGAATTAAATCCTAATACCCTCCTAATACTCTCTGAAACGCAAGTTTACCAATTTCAAATTTAACACTCAATTCTTTCAATCTATCACACTACATTAATAAACACTCATGATACAAACGGGGAATCCTTCAAGTAGTATCATCACAGAGTTAACAGCTCGTACAGAATGTTAAGTCAACCTAATGATAAGTTTATCCTCCCAACACGAAGATGATAATGACGCCATTGTCTTCAGAGGCAAGGCGAAACGACGACACAAACGGAAGCCCTCTTTAAGCATCACGACTGATTACAGAGAGCGCAAACAAAAATTTTTGGGTGTGGATGTAAGACGTGCTTCTGGCGAGACAGCTTCAAGCTGATAACGCCCACTGCTCTCCTCCGCCATGAATAAGTAGGTTATTCCTCACAATAGAGTATTCAAGTCACTAGGGAACGGGTGGGATTCTCTAACAACTTATCAGCGTACCAGTTATTACATTTGTCTGTGTTTTTCCGTTCTCGCTTACTGCTGCTCTGTTTGTAAGCGTTTCTTTTCGTCATTTCCGGAGCAAAGGGCTTCGGTTCATTCATATCCGGTCCAAGCCTTTCCATTCACGGCTCAAAGATTCGAGGTGTTCGTGTGAAATCGCAATCAGTCGCGTATGCCAGTGTGAACATGTGATAGCACTTGATACAATGACACCATCCTGGATCGTTTTCTAAATGATCAATTCCATCAGTGTTTGTCCTGTAATATTGTCGTTGTTGTTTTTCGTCATTTCCGGAGCGACGCTTTAGGTTTATTAATATCCGGTTATCAACGGGATATCAATTCTTTTTTTTGTCTTGAGAGTGAGATGGCTTGACGCCCAAGAAGTCATTTCTTTAATTTTGATTTCGCAAAAAGGTTTTAATGCTCTCTATGACTTTTGAAAGGCTCTCTAATTATTTATAACAGAACTGACTGAGTGGTTATGAAATGTTATACCATGGTGAAGTTGGTTGGGTTGTTTTTTTCTGAGAGGCACTTCTTTTTTGCACACAATGGGCTAAATGGTCACGTCATAGGGACCCAGAGAAGGTTAGGAGGAGGAACTCACTGAACTCCAACCTTCCTTAGTTGGAACCTTAGGAGGAGGAACCCACTGAACTCCAACCTTCCTTAGTTGGAACCTTAGGAGGAGGAACCCACTGAACTCCAACCTTCCTTAGTTGGAACCTTAGGAGGAGGAACCCACTGAACTCCAATCTTCCTTAGTTGGAACCTGGGATGTTAGGAGACAGATGGTAGCGTCCTGCCTAGGCCATCCAGTGTTCTTTAACGTGCACAAGGTATGGCTCTCCCATAACGGTGCCACGGCTTAACGTCCCATCCGACGGACGGCGGCCTTCCCAAGCCTAGTGGTGTTCTCTACTGACCGAGGGCAAGGCTGGAAGTTTTGCTCAGATAAGTCTCAACGCTAGCCGAGCTGGGACTCGAACCTAGGAACTGCAGATTACGAGCCTGGCGTGCTACCGTCTGAGCCACCCGTTTCCCCACAGGGTCGGGGTTTAGTGAAGAATAAATGTCAAGGCGGACATAGTTCGAACTAGAACCTGGTAACATCAGAACACGAGCATGGCACATTACTAACTGAGCCGACGCTCCTCCCCTTTTTGAACTTATATGGAAATCTAACTCACTAGAATCCTCTTATTAGCTCTCAGAATAAGCTTTGTAAAGATTTATTCAAAAATAAAAAAATACTACAGAATTTGCTGAAAACGCAAAAATTAACCAGCAATTAACCAAAGAACTGGCTAGGAGAGGGGCGGGGGTGGCTCAGTCGGTAGCGCGCCAGGCTCGTAATCTGCAGTTCCCAGGTTTGAGTCCCAGCTGGGTCAATGTTGAGATTTATCTCCGCAAAGCTCCCCGCCCCGCCCACGGTCAGTAGGGAACACCGATGGGCTTGGAAAGGCCGCCGTCCGTCGGATGGAACGTTAAGCCGTGGACCCGTGCACGTTAAAGAACAAGCTGGGTGACCTTAACGGGAGGCTACCATCTGTCTCCCAACAGCTGTTCCAGTGGGTACCCTCCCCCAACCTTCTCTGAGCCTTCGGGGTCCTTGTGATCTGGCCATTTAGCCCATGGTGTGCAAAAAAAGTGCCACTCAGAGGCAAAACAACCCAACCCTCCGTTCAAGGTCATTAAGTTTTGTTTAAAGTGCACAGGATATGGCTCCCTGCATACGGTGCCTTTTACAGAGATAAATATCAATCCTGGCCCAGGTGGGACTCGAACCTAGGAACTACAGATTACGAGACAGGCGCGCTACCGACTGAATCAACCCCTTCTCAACTTTGGCCAGTTGGCTTGTTTTGCCTCTGAGCGGTATTTTTTTGCACACCATGGGCTAAATGGCCAGGTCACATGGACCCCGAAGGCTCACAGAAGGTTGGGGGAGAGAACCCACTGCTGTTGGGAACTGAGCCACCCCCGCCCCACTTTCGCCAGAAGTGGATCGACTCATAATAATAATAATTCTTACATTTTCGTTTTGTTTGGGAGAGGCCACAATGACCAAAGAGTTGGGTTGTTTTACCTCTGAGCGGCACTTTTTTACACACCATGGGCTAAATGGCCAGGTCACATGGATCCCGAAGGCTCAGAGAAGGTTGGGGGAGGGGACCCACTGGAACAGCTGTTGGGAGACAGATGGTAGCCTCCCGTCAAGGCCATCCAGCGTGTTCTTTAACGTGCACAGGGTATGGCTCTCCCACACACGGGGCCATGGCTTAACGTCCCATCCGACGGACGGCGGCCTTTCCAAGCCCATTGGTGTCCCCTACTGACCGTGGGCAGGGCGGGGAATTTTGCGGAGATAAATCTCAACTCTGACCCAGCTGGGACTCGAACCTGGGAACTACAGGTTACGAGCCTGGCGCGCTACCGACTGAGCCACCCCCGATCAAAGAACTACTGGAGTTATTGTTAATAATGTCTGAATGAAGACAATGAATACGAACTATAGTCAGAGTAAGTGTTAAAATTTTGCAAATAATTCGAAATCGATTATTTTTTAAACTGAATAAAAATTTACCTAACTCGACGTACTTCTGCAGCACAAAGTTCAAGCATAAATAGAGAATATTAGTATAGCATTCCAAATTACTGTTTTCCTCACAAATTGAGGCGGGGTGGCTCAGTCGGTAACGCGCCAGGCTCGTAATCTGTAGTTCCCAGGTTCGAGTCCCAGCTGGGTTAGCGTTGAGATTTATCTCCCCAAATTTCCCGCCTGCCCGCGCTCAGTAGGGGACACCGATGGGCTTGGAAAGGCCGCCGTCCGTCGGATGAGACGTTAAGCCGTGACACCGTGTATGGGAGAGACATAACCCTGTGCACGTTAAAGAACACGCTGGATGGCCTTGACGGGAGGCTACCATCTGTCTCCCAACAGCTGTTCCAGTGGGTCCCCTAACTCAACCTTCTGTGAGCCTTCGGAGTCCTTGTGACCTGGGGGGCGGGGGTGGCTCAGTCGGTAGCGCGCCAGGCTCGTAATCTGTAGTTCCCAGGTTCGAGTCCCAGCTGGGTCAGCGTTGAGATTTATCTCCGCAAAATTCTCCGCCCTGCCAACGGTCAGTAGGGGACACCGATGGACTTGGAAAGGCCGCCGTCCGTCGGATGGAACGTTAAGCCGTGGCCCCGTGTGCGGGAGAGCCATACCCTGTGCACGTTAAAGAACACACTGGATGGCCTTGACGGGAGGCTACCATCTGTCTCCCAACAGCTGTTCCAGTGGGTCCCCTCCCCCAACTTTCTCTGAGCCTTCGGGGTCCATGTGACCTGGCCATTTAGCCCATGGTGTGCAAAAAAAGTGCCGTTCAGAGGTAAAAACAACCCAAAACAACTTGTGACCTGGCCATTTAGCCCATGGTGTGCAAAAAAGTGCCGCTCACAAGTAACACAACCCAAAACCTCACAAATTAATATAAAAGATCTGAAACTCATTTAATGATTTTGAAATGTGAAAAATTAAGTCGTACTATAATAGTTCTCTTATCTACTTATCATAATCAGATATTCCCCTCTAATTAATACTCATCTATGGGATAATAACACTAACATCTTAAAAGTTGGAATGTGTTTAGGAAACGGAAATTTTATAAATAGAATTGTTCCTCAGTGGCAAATGCCATTAATTATCAAAGAGAAGCATAAAACAATTTAGTAGTCTTGCACATAGAAGTTATTTTTTTTTAAAAAATTTTCTAAAAAATAACGATTTTTTTTTAGAAATTAGGAATCTGGCAACCTTCGTGTCACGTAACACGAAGGTTGCCAGATCACTAATTTCTAAAAAAAATTGTTGCCAGATATTTTTTCTGAATTCTGTAATCAACCATAGTGTTCGGATACTTTTTGAGCGACTGTACAGCTTATAAACAAAGAAAAGTATTCTCTCACAGCCCTGGTCTCATGGAAGCGGCATTTCTGATCGCTTTCTAGCAATCTGTTGTGTGTCCTTATCTTTCATTAACAGTTAGATGTACATTGTTCCCTCTGTTATTGGTTGCCGCCATTGTCCAGTTGCTGTCCCATGGCCGAGTGGTTAGCGCGCTTGGCTACTGATCGAAGGGACCTGGGTTCGAGCCCCGGGTAAGGCATGGATGTGTGTGTTGTTTTTATGCTGAGGTCCTGCCATCCTCTCAGATCTTCTACTGTGGCATATAAACTGACAGGCTCCTGTCAGACCTCTGTGGCAAGCAGCTGCTTGAGGGGGTATTTATTTTATTATTGTCAAAGCCAGTAGTTGGGTTGTTTTACCTCTGAGCTGCACTTTTTTTTGCGCACAATGAGCTAAATGGCCAGGTCACATGGACCCCAAGGGCCAGAGAAAGGGAGGGGGGGGGGGGACGTGCGTGCCAGACTCGTAATCTGCAGTTCCCAGGTTTGAGTCGCAGCTTGGCCAGCATTGAGATTTATCTCTGCAAAACTCCCCTCAATCTCTCAGTAAGGACACAGATTGGAAAGGCTGTCGTCCGCCGGATAGGACGTAAAGCCGTGGTCCATATCCTGTGCACGTTAAACAACTAAAATTCTATTTTAGTAAACTATTTTTTATAAGTTATTAGTTTTTGAAGTAATATTTGCTTACTAGATTGTGTTGAAGAAATATTTATTTGCATTGCTGTTAAATGCCTTCAATTCCATAACTGGAGCGGGGGTGGTTCAGTGGTAAAAACGCCAGGTTCGAGTCCCACCTGGGCCAGCGTTGAGATTTATCTCCGCAAAACTCCCCGCCCTGCCCTCGGTCAGTAGGGAATACTGATTGACTTAGAAAAGCTGCAGTCCTTTGGATGGGACATAAAACAATGGCCCCGTATTCCAGAGATCCATACCCTGTGTAATCTAAAGAACATGCTGGCTGGCCTTGATGGGAGGTTAACCATCTGGTTCCTAACAGCTATCCAGTGGGGCCTTTCCCCCAACCTTCTCCGAAGCCTCGGGGTTCTTGTGATTTGGCCATTTAGCCCATGGTGTGCAAAAATGCTGCTAAGAAGTAAAACAACCGAAACACCAAAATGATAACGTAAATGTTATCGGAATGTACGGGGCGGGGGTGACTCAGTCGGTAGCGCGCCAGGCTCGTAATCTGTAGTTCCCAGGTTCGAGTCCCAGCTGGGTCAGCGTTGAGATTTATCTCCGCAAAATTCCCCGCCCTGCCCACTGTCAGTAGGGGACACCGATGGGCTTGGAAAGGCCGCCGTCCGTCGGATGGGACGTTAAGCCGTGGCCCCGTGTGCGGGAGAGACATACCCTGTGCACGTTAAAGAACACGCTGGATGGCCTTGACGGGAGGCTACCATCTGTCTCCCAACAGCTGTTCCAGTGGCTCTCCTCCCCCAACCTTCTCTGAGCCTTCGGGGTCCTTGTGGCCTGGCCATTTAGCCCATGGTGTGCAAAAAAGTGCCGCTCAGAAGTAAAACATTCCAACCTTCTCCGAAGCCTCGGGGTCCTTGTGACTTGGCCATTTAGCCCATGGTGTGCAAAAATGCTGCTAAGAAATAAAACAACCGGTACACCAAAATGATAACGTAAATGTTATCGGAATTCTTTCTGAACCATGAGGGAAAAAAATAATTTAAGTCTAGATAATAAGGTAACAGCTGCAACCTAGATACCTAATCTTCTCATTAGACACGCTCTCTCGTTTGAGACTTCTGAAATCTTCAGTGAAATAACGGAACTAGGAGATCACCGGGTTTAATACCTCTTAATTACGATAGCCACTTAAGGATGAAACGAGCCTTGTATACTCCAGACTTCCACACTCTTATTAAGGAACGTCGCGTCTGCGTGGAAAATTAAATCTCCGAACCGCATATAAGGCCACACAGAAAGTAGTTTGAGCAGTTTAGCGTTTCTGGAGTTTTAAATCCATTTACAGAAACGGAGTGAGGCTTGGGTAGCTCAGTCGGTAGCCCGCCAGTCTCGTAATCTGCAGTTCCCAGGTTAGAGTTCCGTCAGGCTTGGAAAGTCCGCCGTCCGTCGGATGGGACGTTAAGACATGTCACCGTGTGTGGGACGCCATATGCTCTGCACGTTAAAAGAACACGCTGGATGGCCTTGACGGAAGACTACCATCTGTCTCCCAACAACTGTCCTGTGGGTCCCCTCCCCCTAACCTTCTCTGAGCCTTCGGGGTCCTTGTAACTTGGCCATTTAGACCATTGTGGCAAAAAAAAAGTGCCGCTCAGAGGTGAAACAACCCAACCAACGACGGAGGTGCTCTTAAGACATTGGGGAGAGGGTGGCTCAATCGGCAGCGCGCCAGGCTCGTAATATGTAGTTCCCAGGTTCGAGTCCCAGCTGGGTCAGCGTTGAGATTTATCTCCGCAAAACTCCCTGCCCTGTCCATGGTCAGTAGGGGACACCGATGGGCTTGGAAAGGACGCCGTCCGTCGGATGGGACGTTAAGTCGTGGCCCCGTTTGCGGGAGAGAGCCATACCCTGCGCACGTTAAAGAACACACTGGATAGACTTGACGGGAGGCTGCCATCTGTCTCCTAACAGCTATTCCAGTGGGTCCCCTTCCCCAACCTTCTCTGAGCCTTCGGGGTCCTTGTGACCTGGTCATTTAGCCCATTGTGTGCAAAAAAGGGCAGCTCAGAGGTAAAACAACCCAACCCGAATGTATTTTTTTCCCGAGAATGGGGATTTATTTTTTTCGAATTTTTTATTCCCATATGTATGTTATCATAACATATAAACATTTTCGAACAATATTCGATTAATATTTAAAATGTTACAGAAGCTGAAATATTTAACAGCAGCTTTACTAGTCGAAGAATTTGCCTCGAAACTGTTAAATTGCAAATAAGCAATTGTTATAATGAACTGTTTAATTTTAAAAGTCAATGTAATCATTCTGTTTTCGTCAGTTATTTCTTAAATATTAAACGAACATTTTCAAAATTGAGACTTAAACGGATCTATAATACCTCTTCAGTAGATTTATTTTTATCAGTCAATCTTTATTCGTATGAATGAAGAAGTATAATAAACAAAAACAGAGCCAATACAAAAGGAAAAAAAGAGAACAAAGAAAATAGCAAATACATTTCTAATTAGAATCAAAGGATCGACTCCAAATTTCTATAATCATAGGTTGGATTGGGTTACCTCTGAGCGGCACTTTTTTGCACACCATGGACTAAATGGCCAGGTTACATGGACCCCGAAGGCTCAGAGAAGGTTGGGGGGAGGGGACCCACTGGAACAGCTGTTGGGAGACAGATGGTAGCCTCCCGTCAAGGCCATCCAGCGTGTTCTTTAACGTGCACATGGTATGGCTCTCCCGCACACAGGGCCACGGCTTAATGTCCCATCCGACGGACGGTGGCCTTTCCAAGCCCATCGGTGTCCCCTACTGACCGTGGGCAGGGCGGGGAATTTTGCGGAGATAAATCTCAACGCTGACCCAGCTGGGACTCGAACCTGGGAACTACAGATTACTAGCTTGGCGCGCTACCGACTGAGCCACCCCCGCCCCTATAATCATAGATTCAGGTTATTTATTTATTTATTTTTCTAATGTGCTCACAACAGATCAATGACAGTGGACACATAAAAAGAGAATAAATCAAAATTTCTACATATAAAGAAACATTAACAAATCAGTGACTTAAAAAACTTCGCATAAATATTTTACAACAAATATGTTGTTCAAGATTCGAGGTTTCTTATCATAATCTAAACACATGAAAAAGCAGAGTTATCAATTAAATGTCATAAATCTTTCAATATCACAAATTTTAAGTAGAATGTTTTTAATGTTGTTTTAAGCTTATTTTCTGAAATCTCATTTCTCACTGACACCTGTTAAGTATTAAATATACTAAGAGCCAAATAACATAATGTGTACACAATGTTTTTGTGATATGTTTTGGTTTACCTTAAGCATTGTAAAAATAAGAAACATTCCCTCAAGGGGGGCGATGGGGGCTCAGTCGGTAGCGCGCCAGACTCGTAATCTGTAGTTCCCAGGTTCGAGTCCCAGCTGGGTCAGCGTTGAGGTTTATCTCCGCAAAATTCCCCGCCCTGCCCACGGTCAGTAGGGGACACCGATGGGCTTGGAAAGGCCGCCGTCCATCGGATGGGACGTTAAGCCGTGGCCCCGTGTGCGGGAGAGACATACCCTGTGCACGTTAAAGAACACGCTGGATGTCCTTGACGGGAGGCTACCATCTGTCTCCCAACAGCTGTTCCAGTGGGTCCCCTCCCCCAACCTTCTCTGAGCCTTCGGGGTCCATGTGACCTGGCCATTTAGCCCATGGTGTGCAAAAAAGTGCCGCTCAGAGGTAAAACAACCAACCAAACATTCCCTCAAGAGCTGCTTGACCGGAGACTGTCAGTTTAATACGCCATAGAGAGCTGTGAAGGAGGCGAGACCTTAGCAGGAAAACAACACACATATCCATGCCTTACCTCGGGGCTCGAATCCAGGAACTTTAACCAGTAGCCAAGCACCCTAATCACTCGGCCCGAAACTACTCATACACACTGTAAAAATCAACTTTTTTTTCCATCTTCTACAAAAAACTTATTTTCAAAGTAAGGAAATTCCTGTTCAGTTCTTCCTTTCCACATAACATAGAAACGCCGCAATAGATACTGAAGGGATTTTGGAAATTAATTTAAATGTCATCCTCCATGTGGGTAGGAGGTGCTCGTTCACCGAAATCCCAGAGTGTTGTAATGTGGTAAATAAATAAACAAAAAAATGTCATCCTCCAATCCCTTATAAATTTCATTTCCCGTTCCCCTCCCCCCTGTTGATTTTATATTTCAATAAACCTCCCAGTGTTTAAAACCTTTCAAACAACCTTTTGAATACTATCTAAATTGTATCCGGCATTGCCCAGGGTCACTTTTAAGACAATGTGGAAAAGTCTTAAAAGACGAAAAGTCTTTTAAAACTTTTCCACAATAGGGAAGCAAATTATCTCTGATGGTTAGTGGTTAGAGGACTTTGGCACGTATCTATCGTGCCAGAGAGCCGTGGGTTCGAATCCCGTACCGTCAGTATTAAATGTTTTCCACATAAGTATCTACAGGTAATCTGAATATTTACTATGGACCGGCTAAATTATTCGCGGAAAATCGCTCAGAACCGCTGAACAGTTCATAATAACTAGATCCTGTGCGAATATCTTCGTTTTTTATCCAAATTTTAAAAGCTCTCGGCGGATAAAAGATTAATGTTAACGCGGATTACGGATCAAATCTGAGATTTGATACGAATAGCAGGAAATTATTTATTGCATTATTGATGCAGATTTGATACGAATAGCAGGAACATGGGCAAATTATTAATTGCATTATTAATGCAGATTTGATACGAATAGCAGGAACATGGGCCAATTATTAATTGCATTATTAATGCATATTAGCAGGAACATGGTTCAATTATTGATTGCATTATTGATGCAGATGTGATATGAATAGCAGGAACATGGGCCAATTATTGATTGCATTATTAATGCAGATTTGATACGAATAGCAGGAACATGGGATACGAATAGCAGGAACATGGGCCAATTATTGATTGCATTATTAATGTAGATTAGCAGGAACATGGTCCAATTATTGATTGCATTATTGATGCAGATTTGATACGAATAGCAGGAATATGGGCAAATTGTTAATTGCATTATTAATGCAGATTAGCAGGAACATATGCAAATTATTAATTGCATTATTAATGCAGATTTGATACGAATAGCAGGAACATGGGCCAATTATTAATTGCATTATTAATGTAGATTAGCAGGAACATGGTCCAATTATTGATTGCATTATTGATGCAGATTTGATACGAATAGCAGGAACATGGGCAAATTATTAATTGCATTATTAATGCAGATTAGCAGGAACATGTGCAAATTATTAATTGCATTATTAATGCAGATTTGATACGATTAGCAGGAACATGGGCCAATTATTAATTGCATTATTAATGCAGATTAGCAGGAACATGGTCCAATTATTGATTGCATTATTGATGCAGATTTGATACGAATAGCAGGAACATGGGTCAATTATTAATTGCGTTATTAATGCAGATTAGCAGGAACACGGTCCAATTATTGATGGAATTATTGATGCAGATTTGATACGAATAGCAGGAACATGGGCCAATTATTAATTGCATTATTAATGCAGATTTGATACGAATATCAGGAACCTGGGGTTCATTGATTGCATTATTGATGGAAATTTGATAAGAATAGCAGGAACCTGGGCCAATTATTGATTGCATTATTGATGCAGATTTGATACGAATAGCAGGAACCTGGCCCAATTATTGATTGCATTATTGATGCCTGTTTAAGTAAAAAAAGCTGCTTACTGGAAAAAACACATTTGAGAATTCAGTGATGATATTCACTTTAAAAGAGGACAAAAATGAGAATAAGATAAAACAAGAAATTTAAGAAACTTATCCTGTGTGAAAGAACTGATCTTTTTTCTGACAAAGAAGAATTTAAGTTCAAAGAATTACTTGAGTGTTGCATAGATAGAACCTGGAATTAAATATGTAAAAATTTCAGTGTGAAAATTATAAAGTTTGCATAACGAAATATAGAGGGGAATTACTGGTAAATGAAATTGAGTGTCTTCTCTTATAATCACGGATAACAGCATTTGAGAAAGCAAAAATATCAATATTTAAGTCGGAAGAATTTGCAAAATGTATGAGGTTAGTGATAAAAATTTACAGATGTGGTTGCGAACTTGCATATGCGGTTGCGGATAATAGCGTGTCGATGCGGTTGCGGTTATAACTTTTGTTTCCGCCTAGGACTCTAATAATCTAATAACTAGAAGAAATAAAATATTAAACATACATCTTTGACGTCTTGCCTTTATCTGAGAAAGAAATTGCATATTTCCAAAGTTACTTTTCAGCATGCTGCATAATATGAGCAACTGAAGTGAACGGAAAAGGAAAATCGAAGATTAATACGCCTAAACTTCAGAAAATGGTAATAATAAGTTTGACAGAGATTATCGTTTCCCGTAGGATTAGGGGCGGGGGTGGCTCAGTCGGTAGCGCGCCAGGCTCGTAATCTGTAGTTTCCAGGTTCGAGTCCCAGCTGGGTCAGCGTTGAGATTTATCTCCGCAAAATTCCCCGCTCTGCCCATGGTCAGTAGGGGACACCGATGGGCTTGGAAAGGCCGCCGTCCGTCGGATGGGACGTTAAGCCGTGGCCCCGTGTGCAGGAGAGCCATACCCTGTACACGTTAAAGAACACACTGGATGGCCTTGACGGGAGGCTACCATCTGTCTCCCAACAGCTGTTCCAGTGGGTCCCCTCCCCCAGCCTTCTCTGAGCCTTCGGGGTCCATGTGACCTGGCCATTTAGCCCATGGTGTGCAAAAAAGTGCCGCTCAGAGGTAAAACAACCCAACCCGTAGGATTAGCATAGTAAATATTTTTGCTTCTAGCAACCCTCCCCCCCCCCCTTTTTTTTTTAATTTCAATTTGAAATTAGCCACTAAAAAAAGACACAAAAAAAAACTCTCAACCAAATTATGAAGCATCTACCCCGATTTCCCTACGGGTTATATCTGCCCCAGACATACACACAGACAGAATCTCCTTTTATTTTTAAACGAATTTGTTGAAAATCGAGATTTAGTAATCATTAAAGTGTATAATTCTTAAGTAATTAAATGTCTGAAGTAAGTATACGTCAAAGAAGGCATATTTCCAATGACATTATTTTTTCAAACTTTATTCAAATGACTAAAAAAAAATACAATAAACAAAAATACAAACTCGAAGCTTCCACAGGTTTTTAGGAGAGGGGGGCTCAGTCGGTAGCGCGCCAGGCTAGTATTCTGTTAGTTCCCAGGTTCGAGTCCCAGCAGGGTCAGCATTGAGATTTATCTCCGCAAAACTCCCCGCTCTGCCCACGGTCAGTAGGGGACACCGATGGGCTTGGAAAGGCCGCCGTCCGTCGGATGGGACGTTAAGCCGTGGCCCCGTGTACGGGAGAGAGCCATACCTTATGCACGTTAAAGAACACGCTGGATGGCCTTGACGGGAGGCTACCATCTGTCTCCCAACAGCTGTTCCAGTGGGTCCTCAGCCCCAACCTTCTCTGAGCCTTCGGGGTCCTTGTGAACTGGCCATTTAGCCCATGGTGTGCAAAAAAGTGCCGCTCAGAGGTAAAACAACCCAACCCATCAACACTGGAATTTTCTAAGTTAATTTAAACTCTGATCTGTTCTCTGCAGTTCGACGCCCACCACCAGAATCGAGTCGTTTCGTCTACATGACATCATTCAGTCCACCGACGACATTTCTTAATAACGAAAGAGAAAGATTAAGCTTTCCTAGCCTCGTCATTAGTGAAGTAATTTGAAAGATTTCGGAGATTTATAAGATTTCCTGCTTCCAAGGACTAGAGATTATTTGTAGAAAACAAAAATTTGTTATAGAAATGTCATTAAACTCGTTAGCAAGCATACAATGCATGGGAAATCTTCCATCACAAACAATCCTTTAAACTTAGATAATAAGAGGAGTGGATATTAGAAGATTGATTGCATTTAATTCTTCCATGATAAAGACATTTCTCGAATCTTGTTTAAATCTTAATTGGTTGAGACTTCGGATCAAATTGAAAATCCAGTTAAAAGAATTCTAATTTGCAAAAAAACTTCTTTATCGTTTCTTTCAAAGTATTTTATTTGATTTCCTTATTATGAAGCTCTCTTTCAGATTGTGCAATAAGAAGAAACAGTGTTTTTTTTTAGAGTGCTCATATGTTGAAGGAGAAATTAATAGAAAAAAGTGGCAGCAGAGTATATGCATGAGTAAAAACCAGATATTGACCTGGAATAAGAGACTCTACAGGCTTAACTATTACAGTGAAGAAATGAATAATAAAAGATCCGATATTTATTCAATTGAAATTGGACCTCAGACTCAGAGGAAAAAATTGCCTTGGGCAGGGTGGGATACAAACTCACTATCGTACCGGTAGATCGGTGATCAGATCACATGACATGTTATCAGAAGATCAGGGTTCGTGTCCCACCCAACTCGAGACAATTCTCCCCCTAGCTTTCATATTCAGTAATTTATTCTATCAACAGAATGGGGTTGGCTCAGCAGGTAGCGCGCAAGGCTTATTCAGGCTATTTTCACTTTTTTTTAATCAGTAGTTGTCAGGTTCGAGTCCTACCTATGCCAACGTTGAAATTTCTCTCTCTTACCTACACTCTGCTCTAGGTCAGAAAGGGAACTTGGTTTGTTTCACCTAAGCGGCATTTTTTTGTACACAATGGACAAATGGCCAGGTCACAAAGCCTTTGGTTTGTTGGGTTGTTTTACCTCTGAGCGCCATATTTTTTTGTACACAATGGACTAAATGGCCAGGTCACAAGGACTTTGGTTTGTTGGGTTGTTTTACCTCTGAGCGCCATTTTTTGGTACACAATGGACAAAATGGCCAGGTCAAAAGGACTTTGTTTTTTTTTTAATGCTATGGGCTAAATAGCCAGGCCACAAGGACCCCGAGGGCCCAGAAAAGGTTGGGAAACCCACTGGACAGCTGTTAACAGATGGTAGCGGCCTGCCAAGGCCATCCAGTGTGTTCTTTAACGTACAAGGAGTACAGCTCTCCTGCACAGTAACCACAGCTTAACGTCCAATCAGAGGGACAGTGTCCTTTCCAAGCTCATCGGTGTCCTCTACTGAACGAGGCAGGACGTGGAATTCTGGAGAGAGAAATCTCAATTCTGGCCCAACTGGGATTCGAGCATGGGAACTGCAGATTACGAGCCTGGTGTGCTACTGAATGAGTCACCACTGCCCCAGTAAGGGAACATCAGTGAGCTTGGAAATGCCACTGTCCTTCGGATAACCTGTGCATGTTAAAGAACATGCTGGATAGCCTTGACAAGAGGCTTCCATCTGTCTCCTAAGAGCTATCCTGCGAGTCTTCATACCACATCTTTCTCTGAGCTTTTGGGGTCCTTGTGATCTGTCTATTTAGCACATTATGTACACAAAAAGGGCAGTTAAGAGGTAAAACAACCCAATCGAATAGAGTGAGTGGCAACTGAAGAAATCTACGAGACTGCGCTATTAATCCTTCAACAGATCTGAAACTGGAATGCTTTAATCTCAATTCTCTGCCTTTCTTTGATGGTCTTTGCTTTATTAAAATCTCATCAAACAGATAACGTTGCAGCTAATTTCTTTTGCCAAGGTTACAGTTTCATCCGCTTTTATACTGATAAATATTATTTTATATCCAGATAATCTCATTATTTTTGAAACTTTCAGTTCAATCACAAACCAAGTAACCGTTGGGTTGCAATAAAATAAGAGAATTATAAGAATAATACGCAGAGAGCACAACTTATTATACACACTGCACCCGTCCACAAACCTGCCATACTCCGTCACAATAATGCGCCCAGCAGAAACTCATTGCTGGCTATAAATAGTTTAGATATCTACCTGTTGTATAGCATACCTGCAATTGTTATGATGGGTAAACACGGCGACCTGAGCGAATTCGTTCATGGGCAGATAGTCTCTAAGAGGAAGATGGGGTGTCCATATCCGTGACTGCAGAATGACTGGTTTTCCTCGTGCAACCACCGCACGTGTATACCAGGACTAGCCAAACTGGCTGAGAAAAATGTGGCTGTAACCAGGCCAGTGATGTTCAAGGTGTGCACCACTTTTGCCTTGTGGAAACAGAGGGCCGCGGTGCAGATAATAAAGTCAGATTTCAATGATGTGTCAACTACGAAGGTTTCTACAAAGACTATTCAACGTATGAAGGCGCAATTGGGCTATGACAGCTGACTCCCACATCGAGTACCCATGTTAATAGCATGTCATCAGGCTATGAGGTTGCAGGGGAAGGAACATTGCCAATGGGTTGGGTTGTTTTACCTCTGAGCGGCACTTTTTTGCACACCATGGGCTAAATGGCCTGGTCACATGGACCCCGAAGGCTCAGAGAAGGTTGGGGGAGGGGACCCACTGGAACAGCTGTTGGGAGACAGATGGTAACCTCCCGTCAAGGCCATCCAGCGTGTTCTTTAACGTGCACAGGGTATGGCTCTCCCGCACACGGGGCCACGGCTTAATGTCCCATCCGACGGACGGCGGCCTTTCCAAGCCCATCAGTGTCCCCTACTGATCGTGGGCAGGGCGGGGAATTTTGCGGAGATAAATCTCAACGCTGACCCAGCTGGGACTCGAACCTGGAAACTACATATTACGAGCCTGGCGCGCTGCCGACTGAGCCACCCCCGCCCCCATTGCCAATGGACCGTGGAAGGCTGGAAACGGGTGGCTTGGTCAGATGAATTGAGATTTCAACTACAACACACCAACACTAAGTTGTGTGTGGGTGTAGACCTTAAAGGCCCTGGACCCCAACTATCAAGTAGAAGTGTTACAAGCCGATGGAAGCGATGTAATGTTCTGGGACATATTTATGTGGGACATCTTGGGGCCCCTTGTGCCTATTGGGACCACCATACTGAACAAGGCTACATTGACGTACTCAATTACCACCTACACCCATTCACAGCTTCCCATATCCCAGAGCAAGATGTCTTCTTTCAACAACTAGAAAGTCTTATCGTTTCCAATTGGTAAAGGACTGGTTGGAGGAGCATTCCTGTGAGTTCACAACACTCGAATGGCCCTCTGACTCTGCTGATTTCAATCCCTTTGAGCATCTGTGGGGGGGCGGGGGGGGGGCTCAGTAGGTAGCGCACCAGGCTCGTAATCTGTAGTTCCCAGGTTCGAGTCCCAGCAGGGTCAGCGTTGAGATTTTTCTCCGCAAAATTCCCCGCCCTGCCCATGGTAGGTAGGGACACCGATGGGCTTGGAAAGGACGCCGCCCGTCGGATGGGACGTTAAGCCGTGGTCCCGTGTGCGGGAGAGCCATACCCTGTGCACGTTAAAGAACACGCTGGATGGCCTTGACGGGAGGCTACCATCTGTCTCCCAACAGCTCTTCCAGTGGGTCCCCTTCCCCAACATTCTCTGAGCCTTCGGGGTCCATGTGACCTAGCCATTTAGACCATGGTGTGCAAAAAAGTGCCGCTCAGAGGTAAAACAACCCTTGAGCATCTGTGGGACGAAGTGGAGAGATGCATTTGAGCCCAAAACCCACCACCGACATCTCTAGGCACTTTACGAACTTCTGTCCTGAAATCATGGGCAGTAATACTACCAGAAAGTTTCCAACACCTGGTTATTCAACCGACAGAAAAAAATTGGAAAATATAATAGCTCCGACGACTGTATGCAAAAACGTGCCACTCAGAGGTAAACCAACTAAATCCCTACCCTACACCACTGGTAGCTGTTGCGTTTTAAAATAAGCAACGGGATTGCTTAGAAACAGATTTGTGAATATGGTACTGTTACAGACGTACTACTTCCAAAGTGCGCCACAGATGATACTAACTTCAAAATGAGGTTTAAAAGGTGAAATTTGTGAAAGTGGAAAACACTCGATAAAAGTGTAAATCGAAATGGAAATGATTTCGGTATGTTATATCATTCCCGTGCAATGTTGCAATAATACCCAGACGATGACTATTTTCAGAACGGCTATTCAAAGTCGAAAGAAATTTCTCGTGTATATATTGTTTTAACTGGAAACAGCTGTTCTAGGCATTTTTTAGTCGTCTCAGCCCTGTTTTATACACGAAGTTTATTGAGAGGTCCAAACAATGATAAATGAAACGCAAGATTTTAACGTGTAGGTGTGTTATATTATTTGTTCTACGACTGTTTAACTGGCAAACATTGGATTGTAGTTTCTTCATCCTCAAGCAGCCATGGCCTATGGAGTTCCAACCACACCATGCAATTTAGTTCTTCAAGCATATCTGCCCTGAGCTATATCTGCTGCATCTCGCCACTGCACACCAATTCTAATAAGGTCCTGTTTGACATTGTCTGCCCACTGCATCCTAGGTCTCCCCCTCTTGTCTGAGGCCTTTAGGCACACTGTTCATAACCCTATTCGTTAATCTATAATTATCCATACGGGCAACATGGTCAAACCAGCGAAGTCTCTCTGCTGCTTAAAGGAGGTTGCCGACTCCTTTGCCTAACCTCATCATTAGTTACAAAGTTGAACCACCTAATGTCCAAGATACTGCGTAAGCATCTAGAATCAAAAGCATCTAGTTTCTTGTTATTTTGTTTACACAGCGTCCAAGTTTCACTACCATAACTAACCTTAGAAAGAACCAAACTATTATACAGCCTAATTTTAGTCTTTAGGTGTATATGCCTATTTCTCCACACTCTCCATAGATTCTTAAAAGTCCCGGCAGCAATCCCTATTCGTCTGTTAATCTCATGCCGCACATCACCATTATCTGTTACATAGCTCCCAAGATAATTAAACTGTGACACCTGCTCAAGACTGCAACCATTCAGATTAACTGAATCACAGCCTGCCTGACCAATTTTCATCACTTTAATTTTCTCTCTGTTTATAACCAAACCTACTGTACAACCAGTCTCATCAACAGCTCGAATTAAAGAGTTCATCTCATCAACATCATTTGCCAAAAAGGCTAAATCATCATCGTAATCTTAATCAGAAATTTCGAAATCTTCAAACTATTTAAAGCCAAAATCTTTCTCTTGCAGTGAATTTCGTATAACATAATCAATAAGCAAACTAAAGAGAAAAGAAGACAGAATGCACCCTTGTCGAACACCAGAAGTAATGCTAAACCAATTGCTACAACACACGACTGTGTTGTAATATAAAGATCTTTCATTACGTTAACTAACTTATCTAATAAGCCATACAATCTCGCTATCAACTACAAATGACGATCAACAGAGTCGAAAGTCATTTTGAAATCAACAAAACTAGCAACCAAAGTTTTCTGAAACTCTAAATATTTCTCAAGAATCTGCCTGAGTGAAAACATCAGATCTACACATCCCCTACCACTTCTGAATCCACATTACTCATCATGCAACTGAGTGTCAACCAGATTCTTAATTCTATTAAGCACAATCGTGCAAAGATCTTTACCTGAAATAGAGAGTAGACTGATATCCCTATAGTTATCACAAGAACTGTGATCACCTTTTTTAAAAATAATGATAATAATAGCTTCGGTAAAATCCTTAGGAAACGTGCCTTTATCGTAAAAGATATTCAAAATTTCAGTCATCCATGTGGTAACTGAAACATTTCCGTAGTAATTTCATCTACCCCTGGGATTTATATAGTTTAGGTTTATAAATAGTTTAAATAACTTCAGACTTTGTTATAGGGCCAACATTAAAGCCACCAATGCATCTATCATCATTGCAAACAATGGGACTAGAACTAACCACATTGTTTAGAACATCACTGAAATGCTCAGCCCACCTAGCATGACAGAATCCTCACCTTCGGTAACCTTGTTTATCCTTCAATCCCTGTATGCCTCTCCGTTTTCTGCCACACAAAACATTAACCATCTGGTACAGCTCTCTGCTGTTGTGCTGCCTAACTGCTTCCTCATCTTTGTCAGCCAAGCCATCAAGCCAAAGATTCTTATCAGCAGCTAACCGATCCTTTACATGTTTATTAAGCTCTCTGTAATACTTTCCATTACGACTAGTAGGGTGTTTATTAAGGACATTCCTGCAGTTCTTTCTTTCCGAAATAAGCCCAAGTGCCTAATCGTTCAAATAATTCTGTCTCCTCTGCTCCTATTTTCCTAAAAGAGTACTGTTAGTGTCCAAAAAACCCTGTTTAAAATGATCGCATTCTTCCTCAACTTCAACCATAAAGTAAGCAATCCATGACTGTTATAATGACTTGTGTCATAATGACTAAGTAACCTATCATGATAAACTTAACTATAACTGGGTCTTTCAGAACTTTAGTATTAAAGGTAAATTTTTTAACCTTAGCAAAACACTTTTTAAGCTTAAGTTGCAAGTCACTTTTAACAAGGTAATGGTCAGATCCAATTTCAGCTCCCCTATATGCCCTGGTATTCCTAATAGAACTGCCCATTTCCTGTTAATATATAATCAATCATATTCTTATGCAGCACATCTGGTGAAACCCATGTGCATTTACGTCACGGTGTTTGTAATAAGTGTTAGTTATTCTCAAACCATTAAGTTTATTTACCTATAGGAGACTTTACTCATTGCAACTACCAATACCAAAGGATTCCCCAAAGGTCAGAGTCAGTACCAACTTTGGCATTGAAGTCTCATGGAACAAGGGTAATATCTCCTTTCTTAACAGAATTCAAAATATCCTGAAGTTGTCTGTAAAACTTATCCTTCTCATCGGCATCCTCTATGGGAGCATAATAGCAGATAACATTCAAGTCTTTAATGTTGTGTGAAATTTTGCTGTAAGAAACCTTTCATTAATGCATTCATATCCTAGAAGAGCATCACTGGCCTGTCTTCTGAGAAGCAGACCTACGCCTTGGTGATGCTTATTATCGTCCCTCCCTGAAAAGAGAAAGTTAAGATTAGTTTTAAGAATCTGACCTTTATCCGTTCATCTGGTCTCTTGCAAGCCGAGAATATCTAACTTATAATGGCGGAATTCTTGTGTGAGGATGTCCCGTGACTAATCTCTGTGCAGAGTCCTTACATTCCAACTATCTATGGAGAGAAAATTATTTGTGGGATGTTTAAAGAAACTGTGTTTATTGAGAGAGGGAATGCCGAAAATATCCTAATCGCAGACATGGAGCAAAGACCCGTTCCCCCGCTACTAAAGGCTGAAGCCATCTACACTGGAAGACTTCCTCCAATGTAGAATTTCACGATGCCAGTAGAAGCAAGAGTTCAGGTGCCTGAGATGACTTCTGCTCAGGATTATCCACCAGCTGATAAAACATATCCTGTGAATCTATTCACTTGGATGTCAGCAACGAATTCATGCAATTGCTGAACGAACTACGTCTGAAGCATGTTCAGATGTGCCGTGTATTTGACATTTCCGTCAAAAAAAGTACCAATTAAGCAATCTGTTGAAATTGCTGCGATATCATGACATTAGGTGGGTGGAAAAAAAAAACATTTTTTTAGGCAATAAGATATTCCTTGCAAAGGACGTTGTGGCTACGCATAGATATTAGAAATCATTTTGATTAATCACTTTTTTTTATTTATTACGTGAAATTGCAAAACTCAGGGTTATCTTCTATTACATTTCCGGTGTTTTGATTTCAGAATGATGCACATTTTCTTAGAGTATATAACGCTAATACGAATTACTTTCATTTCAATTATCACAAATCAAAAAAAGTCAACAAACCTCCAAAGCAATCCCATTCATTATTTCATTTCACAGTTTCGTTTTCAAGGACGGTGCTTTTTTTTCAGTCGAGAGAGAAAAACCACAAACACACACATTTGTTAGAGAATCCTGCCAGGAAAGGGTAGCAAAAGGATTCCCAACGAAGTTGAAAGAACACTGTACCAGAGGCGCATCAGATCTGCCCGCATGTGTGTTTGCCGACGACCTTCAACAGTGAAGAGAGCGATAAGCTTTTGAAAGTGCATTTGTTTGCTGTGTTTACAGTCACTCCCATCTGTCCCTAGCGCGAACGGGCCGTTACCTAGGTTCATGGTGTGCGCCCAACTCTCTTTCCCTCCTGAGACACAGATACGCTATCTGACTCCAGCCTGCAGGACGTCGGCCAGGCCGCGTGTGTATGTACACATTGCAGACTAGGAAGGTTTGCCGGAGCAACGAGCACTGCATTCCCCTTCTGTGTTAGTGTCGGGCGCGGACGCCAGAGTTTCCAGTCCAAGAGATGTCGTTATGGGACTGAACCACTCCAAATTTCACCTTTTCTTCGGAACCTGTGCTCTTGATGTATTCCGCTGGCTGACTTGTTGTTCGTATCGACCCCCAAGAACAAAGGGTAAGAAGGTAGGTGGGCTGACCGCATCGATTTCTCTTCTCTATTGATCTGTTGTTCGTCTGCGAGTTAAGCACAGACGTCGTTTGTAGGAGTGGCGGTCCCGCGAATCGTATGAATTATCTTTTTCTCCCAGACATTTCAGCAAAATGACTTGCAGATTCAACAAGGGAGTGTCATCCCTTTTGGAAATGGCGTCTGTTCTATGTGAGGAAAAGTTTAAATAAGTATACTTCGGCTGAGAGTTAGTGCGCACTTTTAATAACGTTATGTAATGTGGTCATTATTCTCAAAAGAAAACGATAATTTTTGTACACCGTTAATCAAAGATAGAACGAGATGTTTTGAGCACGTGTTAGAAACATTTGAGGCCTAACCTTCTCATAAATTTGACTGTTTTTGCAAAAATAAATGTACGAAATATGCGCCATCGGCCTGATTGGGTTAAAACTTTAGATAGTCTTCAGCGGAGCCCGATCGAATTCGTATGATCTGGGGAACGTAGTTTTATGCTAAAAGAGGAACTTAGTTTGTGATGGCTTCAATTATCCTAGACGTAGCCACGAGAAAGCAAGAATGACTACCACATTCTCTCAAACCCTTAAATAGAAGGATATAATGGTAGACTTCTTCGTTTTATGCAAGATTTTGTTCTTTTTCTTAGATTATAAAGTTTGTCAGTTCCAGAAACCGCGCTAAAGGTAACTCATCCTAAATCTACCATTAAAAGCGAGTGAATGGTTATCATCAGAATTACCGAAAACCTATATCAGAACTCTGCTAAGATTCCCAATTTCTAAACTTCATCATAGCTAAATAAAATTTATTTCTCATAACATCTTTCCAGATAAAAAGACTGGTATTTACTCCTATATCCATATATGATACGATTGTTGGGGCCACCTCAAAAGATCACGAGAATTACCCCCCCCCCAATAAAAATAATTAAGCTTAGATTTTAATTACACCACTAGACGACAGTTCTAAAGATAAGAGTGGTAAAAGATCAAAATTTAATGGATATTGCACCTCAGGCTATTATTCTAATTAATAGGTTTTGTGTTACATGTGTATGATTTCTCGATAATGGGAGGGGGGGGGGGGTTCTGCCTTTTGCGCGATGCTCGTAATAGCAAATAATGAAAAGTAAAAAAATGCTGCAAACTCCAAGGTCTTCACAGTAGATCTCAGTGATAGGCATTTCGTTATCGATTACACCTGATTATGCCCTTCCCTGGACCTTATACTCAGAGTCCCCTCTCCCACTTTGAGGAGCCCATATCTAGAACTGAGGTGAAAAAATGTTAAACGTATTATTAAACGTACTTTTTCAAAAAACCTTTAAAGATCACTAAATCGGAAAGAAAACTTTTATACCAGAATGGGATTCAGGCTTCACCCTTTATTTTTTAAATTAGGTCCTGGATGAGTTTAACAAATGAACATTATAATACTGAAAGTGTTGAATATTACTAAATAAAATACCCCTTCAAGCAGCTGTTTGCAGCCATAGAGACCTGACAGTAGCCTGTAAATTTATATGCCTCAGCAGAAAAACGGCACATGCATCCATGTCTTACCCAGGTCCCTTAGATCAGTAGCCAAGCGCGCTAACCATTCGGCCATGGGACGGTTATATTACTAAAACAGAAATTTTATCCTATATGGTTAACATAGAAATGAAACGCTGCAAGTCCAAAACTGGAATGCAATTGGACATTATCATCATTAGTCCTTAGTTTTTACTCTTATTTGGGGGGGCGCATAACCTCAAAGACCCTATAACTGGTTCCCTAGCATTTTTCGGAGAAAAGAATCTGGCTACAATGCTTCCAAGGATAGACTTCGAGACCACCAAATATTTCGATCACCTCCTTATCAAAATAAAAGTAGTTTGAAGTTTAACTCTTTTTTTTCTAGTGAAGTACTGGACGAAGAATTGAGAATCTGCACAAATTAAAGAGAATTATTTAAAAATAATATTTAAGCATTACATAAATTTGCAATACAAATTGCGTTGTTTTAATGCATTATGTAAAATATAAAAGTACACTAGTAACAGTAATAAAAATAAAAATTGCAAAAATTGTTGGATTACTTGTGCTCACATCATAATTTGTTCCATCGGCCTTCTGTTATATATATTTTCAATCATTTTGACCACAAATGTCAGCAACGAAATAAATGTTTTGGTCGATTCTAATTTAAACTGGGAATATCCCCAATTATTTTCAATTCTAATAAACTTGTTTCTAGAACAATATCCAGTGGTAATTTCACCTCCCAAAGCCATTCTGGTCCATCAAGAATATTTTAATTTCAATTCTGAATTCATCAGTAAAGGTCTAAATTAGGTGCCTCCTAAAAGGCACTAAATATTATGGATTTCTCAGTGAAGGAGGTAAGGTTTGTATTACCCAGTACTCAATGTTAACTGTTAATTGTGATCTTCCTGATCTTAGCAGAGAATAACGGCTTTTAATTTGAATTTTTTAGACACTCAACTTTTAGTAACATGTGTACCTTTCTGTCTAATGATTAGTTTTAAAGAATTGTGTAGAACGTACAAAACTCCCATGTCGTAAGCAGTTTCAAGGACCAGTTATACGGCAACACTTCAAACTTTATTCCCGTTTTACATCGTCTAGACGTTTTTTATCCGTTGAATCTGGCAACTGAAAATAAAGCTATTTTTATTCGACGTTTGGAAGTATCTGATGTTGTAGACTCGCTTGGCTTTCTGTAGCAGGGTAACAACGCAAAGACGTACTGTAAATATATTCATAATACCGGATCTTTGGTTATGTTTAAGAGTGCTCTTAAGAAGATAGAAAATAATGCAGTACTTTGGAATTTGTATATTACTCTCGCAGAAACTGTTCAGGTAATTAATTTTATTTGGCAAAAATTCACTATTTTAAATAGTCATTATTGATTGCTGCTGCCATCTGCACAAACTTATTTTTAATACTGCCATATTTTTATGAAATTTGTTTTATAAAGTCTTGTAAGAATATTTTTTATTTAACAAAAACTGAAAGCATTTGAAGAATTTCAGATAAATGCAGTAGTCAAAATTCTTAAACATGCTCAAAATACTGTGTGGGAGACACAGTATTTTGAGCATGTTTAAGAATTTTGACTACTGCATTTATCTGAAATTCTTCAAATGCTTTCAGTTTTTGTTAAATAAAAACCTTACATAGTTACATAAACATTTGTATACAGAAATATAAGGTTTAGACCACATGTATGATTTGTAACTGTTACACAACAAAAGAAAATCTGTTAATAGCATTTGGTTACAATTTTTACAGTGGAATGATTTAGATAAACTTGTGTCATTGTAAGGAATGTGATATATTTTCCTTGGTTTTACACGTTACAGATTGATTTTTATTTATGTAAGTATAATGCACATTATGAAGTAGCAGTGGTATGGCGTCAAGTGTGATATTACACTGTCATCCCAAAGTAAAAATCAACTAAATAGTTTTAATTGATATCATTTATTATTAAGAATAAATAGATAATAGGAAATTCCCATATTAATAAAATCGTTATATTTATATTCTTTCGCTAAAATTATATTCTTGTCATTGTAATTGAATTTTTCTGAATGAAATGAAGCCTGTTTTGAATCGGCAGCGAGATCCGACTTTTCTAAATTGAATTTTTCCGACTAGTAAGAACCGGGTTTTATCTCATATTTAGCAACAAATTTAACTTTGTAGACTATTATATAAGGCTGACTCGTAAGTACATTGTTTCATAAATTATATAAGTACTAATTTTACAAAATAAAGCATTAAATATATTATAAATGCTTAATTTCTTTTAGTTCATAAATATCCTATCAAATTTTATAGTGTACCTCTATATTAATGTAAAATAGATTTCATGACCAAAGCGAAAGGTATGAGAAAGTAATCTCTCTGAATTAGTGCAAATAAAGTACAAAACAATGTTACATTAATGCTGAACTGAAATTTGAGATAAATTTACTTTAATAAAACTTTCAGTATAGGTTTTATTCCCATAACAAAATTTTTTCGGAACCTCGTTTTTTCATAAGTTGTTGGTTTCGTTTTACACAGTGATTTCCCGGAACCTATCTACCATGTAAATCGAGGGATGGGGTATATAATTTTTGTAATTAGCCAGAAGTCAGGCTTAAATATTTCTCTGAAAATATGATACAAAATCCATTTTTGAACATTATCTTTTTTAACTTGCAATTTCTTTTGACGGTTGCGGCAAAAAACTGCACACGATATTGCCGTTATTAAACAAGTATTTGATGTTCATACCGACAGTGAAATTAATCATAACTTATGTGAAAATAACATGTCGATGTGTGTTGCGCGTGAGCTTCTCAAGCTAAACGGTGAAGGCCCTCACTTTAATTTATAGCTTAATTGAAACATCACACCTCTCAGCAAATCCTTGCGGGTTTCAGACATCTTCGGGGCGGGTGTGGCTCAGTCGGTAGCGTACCAGGTTCGTAAACTGCAGTTCCCAGGTTCGGGTGTAGCTCAGTCGGTAGCGCACCAGGTCTGCAGCCACCACTGCATTTCCCAGGTTCGAGTCCCAGCTGGGTCAGCGTTGAGATTTATTTCCGCAAAACTCCCCGCCTTGCCCACGGTCAGTAGGGGACACCAATGGACTTGTAAAGTCCGTCGGATGGGACGCTAAGCCGTGGCCCCGTCTGCGGGAGAGCCATGCCTTGCGCACGTTAAAGAACACGCTGGATGGCTTTGACGGGAGACTACCATCTGTCTCCCAACAGCCGTTCTAGTGGGTCCCCTCCCCCAACCTTCTCTGAGCCTTCGTGGTCCTTGTGACCTGGCCATTTAGCCCATGGTGTGCAAAAAAAGTGCCACTCAGAGGTAAAACTTCGTCATTCCTTGATGATACTGAACTAGAATCAACCTGTTGCATCTTTTTTTTGGTGTCTATTTAGTGTAGAGCAGTGGTTCTCAACCTTTTATGCTTCACGTACCCCCTGGAAATGTGTATGTAACTGGAGTACCCCTTGTGTAAGAAAGATAAAACTATAGTTATAACAATGGGAATAAAACATATATATAACATATATTTAGCGACTTTTGAGCTCTCACAGCGTACCCCAAAAACTTTTACCGCGTACCCCAAGTTGAGAACCCCTAGTGTAGAGTAAGTTGAAATGTACAGTACAATATTTTACCTCCCAATGATGTATAATGTTGGTGTTGGTTAAACCCGCCTTTTCTCATAGATCTTTAGCAGATGGCGGATTTGCCATTTGGCGCAGTCTTCAGATTAGCGATTGCAGTGTTTATTTCTCAACCTTGTAGCTGACGGAACCCGTGAACTATATTGCGAAGTCCTACGCAACCCCAACATATACAAAAAAAAAGGCTTTTTCTTCCCATTAAATCCTACACCCTCAAGAAAAAAAAAATTCTTTTCCATATTTATTATAATTAATCATTGCGCCAAAGAATTATTAGGAGGCTGTTTAAATTATATAGCATTACACCTCGACGTTTTTTTTAATTATGTAAGTTATAAATTTCTGGGGAATTTTGGATAAAGTGACTCGCTGTCCTTCCACTGGCGTATTTTTTTATATTCGACAGAAATGAAACGGCTGTTTCATTTAAATATGTGGTTGAAAATTGAAGTAACAAATGAGTAGCTTTTTCCCTTTGCAACTGCAGGTTTAATCTTAGGTCAGGAATCCAGACTTTTCACAGGTCATAAGAATATTGTATTAAAGTTCTAAAGCAAGTAAATTAGCATCTCGAAAAAAATATAGATTTTTAACATATGTATGAGTAGTAACTGAGGGATAATTATGATTTATTATTATATAATCAATCATCGTATAATTATGATTGATTATGATATGATTATGAACTGAAGATATATATATTTATGAGGATTAACTGAGAAATAATTTATTTTTTATTATAAACCAGTTTCCGCATTTCTGCTGCATCAATTAATGGCTCCCATTCTTTTGTATATAAGTGGGGCTGTATTGAATAATCAAGTCTACAACGTGAGAAAATATCAGTATCTCTCATAACTAATTATCATGTAGACCTAGATCTAGAAAAAAATTCGATAAAATGGAGTGCGGGCGTAAGAAATTCAGACAAACCGAAAAAGAGTAATTTCCATTACAGTATAACATTTCCTCCTTCGTTTTAGAGATCTTTAAAAATATTTCTTGAAAAGTGCATGAACTATAATTAAAAAAATTACCTGTATTACTTGCCTTTTTGGTATCAGAGAAGGCTTGGGGGAGGTGACCCACTGGAACAGCTGTTGGGAGACAGATGGTAGCCTCCCGTCAAGGCCATCCAGCCTGTTCTTTAACGTGCACAGGGTATGCTTCTCCCGCACACGGCGCCACGGCTTAACGTCCCATCCGACGGACGGCGGCCTTTCCAAGCCCATCGGTGTCCCCTACTGACCACGGGCAGGGCGGGGAATTTTACGGAGATAAATCTCAACGCTGACCCAGCAGGGACTCGAACCTGGGAACTACAGATTACGAGTCTGGCGTGCTACCGACTGAGACACCCCCGCCCCTTTTCAGTTAGGAAGGAAAGAAATGAGAATGAAGAATATAGAAACGAAAATAAGATAGTGGAGAGACGTAAAGGAAGAAGAGGAATGAAAGAACGACAAAATAGATGATGAAGGCGTACCTCGCTTTAGAGCCTTCGCTAATACGGCGCTTTTCAATCCGATTCACTAGCAAGTGAAAAAAACGGCTGTAATTCGTTTTAAGGCGATGTTCGCTTTACGGCGGTGGTCGGAACCTAACCCGCCGTATTAGCGAGGTATGCCTGTAATAATATTGGAGTTAAAATCTATTATTATTTCTTGTTCTTAACTGCATCCGCAAAAGTTAGTGGCAAACGCATATGAGGAATCTTAACTTCTTTCTTGAGCCGTAGAAAGCTTTGGGTTGAATTTGTTGTTTTTCACCTATGAGTGGCATTTTTTTTCGCACACAATGTGCTATTGGCCAGGTCACAAGGATCCTAAAGACTCGGAACTTTGATTTTTTTTCTTACAATGTAAACATTACATTTGGAGATACAGGGCTAGTATGACTATACTACATGATCCCCCCCCCCAAATATCCCACACAAATTTCGAAGAGTTCAACTATCAACGAAGTATTCACTCTTAGTTTAACGTCGATATCAAGTTTTGAGGAAAAATTGTCTTGAACAGGTGGAATACGATCCCACGAACTCCTGATAACATGTCTAGTGCTTTGACCGCTGAGTTACTGGCCGAAGAGTTCAGTATTTTCAGGAAAAGTCACAAAGTTTTGAACAAGATTTATCACAGTTTGTGAGTCATCCAAGGAGGTGAAGTGAGGATGAATTAATGTTCTGTAGGGATGAAAGCGAACTGGACCGTGGCAAACGGAAGGGGCAAATCGTTGTGAAAACGTCGATACTGAGTAATTGACGTCATCAGGCGAAAAGAGAGAGAATTATCAGGTTACATCGAAGATGAAATTATTTTGGCAGTGTCCTGATTCAAATTTGTGTTGTTTTTCAAATGCAGTTGAATATTTCAGCATCTTTTAATCTGTTGTTACGACACGGATGGAAACCTCCTGTCAAGATCACCTAAGTCTTTTACGTGCAAAGAGTTCCAAGCCCATCATGCCTCCTTTCATAATGTGGGGAGGGGTTCAAACTGTGAGAAGAAAATATCTCTGATGCAATATAGGTAACATAAAATTATAAGCCTGGCTCAATGCTGACTGAGCCCCCACTGAAAAGATTATTCTACAGCTAATATGAATAAAGTATAAAATTAAATATTGAAATGAGTTGCCTGTTTTTGTGGAATAGAATGCATTTCACACAGAGGGTTAGATTGTTTTACCTCTGAGCGCCATGGGGCGGGGGTGGCTCAGTCGGTAGCGCGCCAGGCTCGTAATCTGTAGTTCCCAGGTTGGAGTCCCAGCTGGGTCAGCGTTGAGATTTATCTCCGCAAAATTCCCCGCCCTGCCCACGGTCAGTAGGGGACACCGATGGGCTTGGAAAGGCCGCCGTCTGTCGGATGGGACGTTAAGCCGTGGCCCGTGTGCGGGAGAGACATACCCTGTGCACGTTAAAGAACACGCTGGATGGTCTTGACGGGAGGCTACCATCTGTCTCCCAACAGCTGTTCCAGTGGGTCCCCTCCCCCAACCTTCTCTGAACCTTCGGGGTCCATGTGACCTGGCCATTTAGCCCATGGTGTGCAAAAAAGTGCCGCTCAGATGTAAAACAACCCAACCTGAGCGCCATTTTTTTCACACAATGGGCTAAATGGGCAGACCACAAGGACTCTGAGAAGGTTGGGGAAAGCGACCCACTGAACAGCTGTTATGTTAGGAGACGGAAGCCTCCCACAAAACCCATCTAACATTCTTTAACGTGCAGAGGGTATGGATCTCCCGCACACGGAACCACGGATTATTGTTCCATCCGACGGTCGTTTGCCTTTCCAATCCCATCGGTGTCCCCTTTGTGACCGATGGTAGGATGAAGGTTTAGTGCAGATAAATCGATGCCGATCGCTGACATAAATGGGTCTCGAACCTGGGAACTGCATATTACGAGCCAGGCGCGCTACCATCCTCTTACAGAGAAAAATATTTTAAATTGAAGTCACTGAAACGTGATGATTCTAGTCCTAAAGAAGAATAAATAATTTACATATGAAGACGATAATTAAGTGTTATTAAATATATTACGTATTTTCCGAGAAAAGATCTTTTTTCGAAGAACGCTGACGAGATTCTGACTGTTCCTCCATTGTGACGTAGCATCCATCACCTCTTCAGCAGCGAGACCTGAACGGTTGATGCAAGTTTACATAGCACAACTCAGAACGATTATTCATGCGTGAAAACCACCTAGGTGGTAACTAACGGTTGTTGAGATACGGAATGACAGGAATTCACTTTTCATAAACACAGGTCACTAATTCACATAATGAGCAAAACGTTACTGCCTCCCGTAGAGTCACAAATTTCATCTTGAAGTTCATAAGAACCGCTGGAGGTAAAATGTAATTGGGGAATTTTTTTTTACTTTTCGTTAGGGTACAATATAAATATTACATTTGAAGCGTTTAAGAGTTTTGAAGACTTGCAGTTGAATCTTAATCTTTAACTGAGGTTCAGAGATGAGCCGATTATCACCCCAATTTTAAAGTAGTACGCAAAAGTACACCACACAGTTAAATCATTTTTTCAATAGTGACATCACGAAATAAACTAAATGAAAAAAAAAGGTAACCCTACATTTATTTCCCAGACTAAGGGAAAAAATGTAAATTTTTCAAAAACATTTCATTTTTTCACGCTGAAATAAGAAAAGTACAACGAACCCTATACATTTACAACAAATAGTCTTTTATGAGAAAAAAATGCAAGGGTGGGCTCAGTCTGTAGCGTACCAGGCTTGTAATCTGCAGTTTCCAGGTTCAAGTCCCACCTTGGCCAGCGTTAAATTTACCTCGGCAAAACTCCACGCCGCACCCTCGGTCAGTAGGAGACACCGATGGGCTTGAAAAGGCTATCGTCCGTCGGATGGACCTTTAAACTATGGTTCCGTGTGCGGGAAAGCCATGTTGTTCACGTTAAAGAACACACTAGATAGCCTTGACGAGAGGTTACCATCTATCTCCTAGCAGCTGTTCAGTGTGTCCTTGTTATTTAGCCCATTATGTGGGGAAATAAAAGGAAAACTAATAAAATGCACACTTTTCCCACAAAATGAGCAATCTCAATTTTGTTCACACACTGATTTCTTACATAAATTTCATATTACTGATGCCTTTTTGCCCTTTATCCCTTTGACATAACACTTTTTTCCTTTTATCTGAAGAGGAGAATGGTGTTTTTTTTTATCTTTGAGGTTCTGCGTTTAGTGTCCAAATTTCGTTTTTCACACGCCACTTTATTTGCGGCATCACAAAACTTAATCGAAGTTTACGAATCGCAGAGGGAAAACTCTTCACCACTTTGGTACGGTTAGTGAGCAGTATATCTGAAGGAAGAATCCTCTATAATCTACCGTCAGAAGAAGTATCCATGTGCATTCACATTATTAAACTTAAAATGCATTTAATCGTTTATATGAAAATTAGATTTTTGCATAATATAATGAAGACATTTATCACAATTTCACAACGTAACAGAACCAACAAGTTACTAGAAGATCCTTTAACTCTTAAAAAAATTCTTATAAAAAAAATTTTTTTACACGGATTTCCAATAATAAGTTTTCCTTTTTTTCACGTTTTGTTATCTGGCAGCCGTAATTGTTATTATGGTATGATAAAAGCATGATTGCTGTATTCCAAACTGCGCTCTTTAATGAGCGACTCAACCTAAATATCCATTACCTTGAAACATTCATTTTTTTTTTGTTTCCTTCTCCTCCTGAAAAAATTCCTGGCGACTCCATGCAAAAGAGAGGGAGTCATTCTGATACCAAAAGACCTCTTACATGCAAATCGATAGAAATATCAAGACCAATTTAGTTGTATGCCGAAGATGCACAGAAGAAAATAGACGAAGGTGGAGAAGGATCAGTTGTTGGTATGTACACCGAAGAGTCAAAACGCTATGACTACCTGCCTAATATGATGTTGGTCTTCCACGTGCAGCCAAAACAGCTCTTACCCGGCGAGGCATGGACGCTACAAGATTTCTAAAGGTGTCTTGTGGTATCTAGTACCAACACGTTACTACAAGATCCTTTAACTCTTGTAAGTTACGTGGTTGAGCCGCCGCAGATCGGATATGCTGTTCCAACACAAACCACGGATGCTCGATTGGATTAGGGGCGGGGGTGGCTCAGTCGGTAGCGCGCCAGGCTCGTAATCTGTAGTCCCAGGTTCGAGTCCCAGCTGGGTCAGCGTTGTTCGAGTCCCAGCTGGGCCGCAAAATTCCCCGCCCTGTCCACGGTCAGTAGGGGACACCGATGGGCTTGGAAAGACCGCCGTCCGTCTGATGGGACGTTAAGCCGTGGTCCCGTGTGCGGGAGAGACATACCCTGCGCACGTTAAAGAACACGCTGGATGGCCTTGACGGGAGGCTACCATCTGTCTTCCAACAGCTGTTTCAGTGGGTCCCCTCCCCCAACCTTCTCTGAGCCTTCGGGGTCCATGTGACCTGGCCGTTTACCCGATGGTGTGCAAAGAAGTGCCGCTCAGAGGCAAAACAACCCAACCAAATCCCCACAGACACATAGCTGCCGTATTCTTTTTCCTAATCCGGGTCTTCAAGAAAGTTTGTTATGCCAGTTACTTTGCCGAGGGGCGGGGGTGGCTCAGTCGGTAGCGCGCCAGGCTCGTAATCTGCAGTTCCCAGGTTCGAGTCCCAGCTGGTTCAGCGTTGAGATTTATCTCAGCAAAATTCCACGCCCTGTCCACGGTCAGTAGGGGACACCGATGGGCTTGGAAAGACTGCCGTCCGTCAGATGGGACATTAAGCCGTGGCCCCGTGTGCGGTAGAGCCATGCCCTGTGCACGTTAAAGAACACGCTGGATGGCCTTGACGGGAGGCTACCATCTGTCTCCCAATAGCTGTTCCAGTGGGTCCCCTCCCCCAACCTTCTCTGAGCCTTCGGGGTCCATGTGACCTGGCCATTTAGCCCATGGTGTGCAAAAAATTGCCGCTCAGAGGTAAAACAACCCAACCCAACTCGATTGGATTAATGTCTTGGTAATTTGGAGGCCAGGGCAATACCTGGAAGTCTTCTTCATACACATTTCCAGGAAATACCTGGAAGTTCGCGAAACATTCTCGAACAATCCAGGCAGTGTGGCATGGCCCATTATCCTTTTATTATGAAAATGTACCTGGTCTGCAATGATGTTTAGATAAGTGGTAAATGTCATAGTTTCCTGCACATGAATGACTGGACCCAGGGTTTCCCAGCAGAACATTAGTCAAAGCATTACACTTCTTACACCGGCTTGTTTTCGCCCCCGGTATATCCTGGTGGCAACATTTCCCCAAGTAAACGACGCACATGTACCCAGCCGTCCACATGGTGCAACAGGAAACGAGATTCATCGGACCAGATGGCCTTCTTCCAATCATTCAAGGTCCAGCTTTGATGCTCGCATGCCCATTGTAGGTGCTTTTGATGGTGAACTGAGGTTAGCATGGGCACTCGGAGTAGCCTGCAGCTATGCAGCCCCATTTTCGGTAGGGTTCGAAGTATTGTGACACATTACTCCCATCACCAGCATTCAAATTACGGGCAAATTGCGCCACAGTATCCCTTCTGTTGGCTCGTACCATACGGGATAGCCTTCTCTCACCTCTAGAATTGATGAGGCGTTGTCAGCCCACACCTTGCCGGCGGTTCGTGGTTTTTACCTCCTCGGACCCCTTTTTGAAGGTACTAACCACGGCTGACCGTGAGCACCCCACAAGCCTTGCCGTCTCGGAAATGCTCTGACCCAGGCATCTGGCCATTGTCAAACTGACATGTCTGCTGTCTTTTCCGTTTGAAGAACAAGAATAACACTGATTAAGGGAGCTCAGTATCAGGTGTTCTTTTTACCGTTTCATGATCTTCACATGCGCTGTCGTTTAACTGCAGTTTCTTCGATTTGTATACACACGCCCTGGTCATAATGTTTTGGCTCTTCGGTGTATTTTCGGTTAGCATTATTGAGCCCATGTCTCCAGTTAAAGTTTAATGATCTTTTCTGGAGTGCATATCTAGAAATACATTCAAAATTATATAAAAATGAAACCAAAGTTATTGCGACTTTCGTATTATATGGCGTAAAATGCATTATTTTATACCAGCAGAATTGCCCAGCTTGCTCGGGCATGGATATAATCACTCAGAGTAACAGTCGTGTTCCGAAGTGTGCGTGGACACTCATTTATGTCCGATGTGACGTCACTAGTAGAAGTTTTTCTGTTCCCCATAATTCCACAGGTACTTGACCGATTCGCCCCGAATTTTTTGTCATGGCCCTACTTCTTGCTGCATAGGGTTTAGAAATCGGAATCCTAGTTTCAATTGGTCGGGTTAAAAATGCCGCATGTGTCCGAAACCTCTGGGGCGCTGCCGTCACCTAACTTATGAAGAAGTTAAAAGTTATGAATGGAGTAGTACGTTTTTGATGCGTCAGGTTATCGATGAATAGACGTTTCGCGGCCAATATTTCAGGGAGGGCCAAATTTTCTGGCGTCGGAAACCTTAGTGCACTAAATTTCAGTGAGATCAAACTGTAGACGAAGTTGGTTGGTCTGATCGTCTAGGAGTAGTTGTCAAAAATTCGCACACGCAAACTCTATTTTCTATAATAGATATAGTACTCAAGATCTGGTCTGGGCAACCTAAACATAGTGAACAGCCATTGGAAAAAGTTATATTTTTAAACAACCACGGTAAAAATTCTCTAAAAAAGAAAACGCCTTTCTAATAAGCAATGATTTTGGGGAAAAATATTTTTCAGGAATTAAGAGAATATCTTTATTAAAAATACATATATATATACATTTTGAATGAGTACTATGAAATGGCAAAATCGTTAAGTTTTGTACCTAAAACTGTTGGCCAAAAAAAAACGAAAGAAATGAGCCAGATTCAGTATATTGATGATTGCTTTTATGAGTTGAAGTTATATCGCCAAAACTACATAAATTAATGTTATATAAGCAGGTGTTTCTAATAGAGCATTTGCATAAATAATTAAAAATTAAAGCATTATTAATTTTCGAACTCGAACATAAATATAGGAGATAATTAGACTGATGGCATCAGGCGAATATGAAATGCTCGTTTTCGAAGAGAATAAAATTGTTAGTTTCCAAATTTAACTTTCTTGTAGCGATGGAAATTCAAACCAATAGAATATTCGAAAGTGTGAATTTAATATTTTGGCATCTATCAATCAAAAAAGAATTGTTCGTTTATCTATAAAGCGAAAAGTTGAGTTTTCCCAGCCATCTGTGGGGGAAGGGAGCAAATCGATGCTGTCAGTGTAAACCCCTTGATCCCGACATTATCACCTAAATTTCTAGCATAAAAAAGGATATTAAAAGGTCCGGATTTCAAAATATAAGGAGGGTGCTTACCTTCCCTTTGAGACTTCTAGCAACCGGAACTGTGTCGGTAAAATATTAAGCATAATATATATTGAGACAGTTTAAAAAAAAAATTTAAAGACCGCTAAAACAGAGGGAAAAATTTTATACTGGAATGCCGTTGCGGCTCCTTCTTGCCCTCCCCCTTTCAACTGATCACTCCTTCCCCTCCTTTTATTTTTTCTATATTCAGACTTTGCTATCTATAATATTAGTTTAAGATATACATTTCAAAATCATATGAAAATCAAACCAAAGTTATAGGCACTGTCGTATTATGTGGCGTAAAATGAATTATATTGTTTTATACCAGCAGAATTGCCCAACGTTGCTCGGGCATGGATATAATCACTCAGAGTAGTGCATTTACATTGCAATTTTCCAACGTTATTGAACAATCTAACGGCGGAAAATGAAACTACTGGAAAATTCTGAAACCTCGCATATATTAGTGCCTATCATACAAAACTGTTGAATGTCTTTAAATAAGTGGTGCACAACTTTTGCCTGTACACGAACCACAGTAAGCAAATTGTAGTTCTCGAATTATCCATTAATAGAACCTTGTAGAACATTCTTACGAACTTTAAAAATTCCGCCAAAATTCGCGTTGCTTTAATATCTCCAAGTTTCTCAATATTATAGCAACCATATAATACTTTTATGCCAGTTCTGTGTAGAAAAAAAGCTATTTTACCTAATTTTAACATGTGGAATATACTGAATCTTTACGCATAAATACGAGAAAATTAGGGAAATAATTACATTATTTACGAATTTGTAACAACGCTAAGAATAATAAATGTCAAATATCGTAAAAATTTTGAAATCTGCTTAAGCGGTCGCCGGCTACACAAAAGCAGTAGCCGGCCACTAAATCTGGAGGATTCGAGCTTTAATAGCACCCCGTGCGGTGGAAAATGGCCAAATTTTAAATAAATATTTCCATGTTCATATAATTTGGCGTTTATTAATATCCATTCACTGTATGTTCGAAACAAGTATCTCTACTCTGATCCTCCTGTCCGTAGGGGACATTTTTTTAACCACATTTTAATGGCTTGGATATTGACACACTATACCTTATAGGCACTATATTTTGGTGGTGGAGAGTAATGGTCAGGAGATTTACACCGACAGCAAAGATTTGTCCTCCCAGGGGGGATGCTACTTTTTTTCGTTTTAAGAGATATGATCCATTAGATCAAATAATAAACTCATAAAGAGGAGGGGGCATGACACCATACAAGAGACTTGCAAGTGATTTTTTCATTCTAACAATCGGCCATTTTTGCATTACTGAAGGGATCAGAGGCTAGGTTTGGTCGCCATTTTCTTTTCCAGGAAGTTAAACCCATGGTTAAACCCATGATGTCCTTAGTATACCAGTGGCCAAATGGAAATAATCTATTTTTAAAGAGAGTGTCATTTTTGGATTACAAAATTCTTCATACGTCCATAAATAGCTCCCTTCAGACATGACCGCCTCTAAGTTCGAATGTCTGCCATCAGAGGGTACAGAAGTCTAAGAATAAAAACCTTAATTCTCTTCGAAAACGAGAATCCCATATTCTCTAGAGGAGATATGTTATTCTTCTAGTTTTAGAATAGTATTTCAGAATTATGTTGACTTGTACAGACGTGTAATAATTTTATTTAGTGCCTTTACAAAAATGTTTACTATTATTTTAAATTGCACTTTCAAATTTTTCGGATTTTTTTATCATAGTTTTATTCAGTAGCTTATCCAACGAAACTGTATTAAAAAAAATCATTTTTCATGAATTTACATTATCAAGAAAACATAATCCCCCCCCCCCCTTTCGCAAAGTTCTGCTTACGTTAATGGCTTCACCGTTTCCATACTTTCTGTAAACTGGCCTCAGTTGTAGAGATGATTGTCCCTTTGATAATCTGGTGGCCTTGAACTTTGGAATCCTTAAGCTTATTTACTTCACCACGAACAAGTCATTCCTGAAACTGTTTATACCGGCATTCGATTTACAACAGTATATTATATACTTGTATACATAAAATAAGTTCCTATTTTGAACAAAACTGCGTTAATTGCTAGTCGGAATTTTTCTAGTTTAAGCATTTTAATAAAACGTGGTCACTGAATTCTGTATTCTTCTGCTACCATTAACATTTATAAGATAGAAACCCTTAGAAAAAAGCATAATGTGGATTTGCTGACTTTGCTCCCCAAGACTTTGAGGGAGAAAATGGGAAGTCCCCGACATCTGCCAACCAGATGTCAGATTCGTAAAACTTGAGTACAGTCTGACATAATCACCTCATAACGTTTCTTGGGTTTTCTTTTCAGCTGTTCAGGCTTGGAAAATATAAGTTGTTACCAACCGGAATGTGTCAGAAGTTTTCAACATAGTCTAGAAAAAAAAAATACCTAAAAAAATATTATCTAAACGATGGTTTCACATCCTCTCAGTGACGACCAATCAGTGCTTTTCGTTCCCTCTCATCTCCCTGGCGGAGGTTGACTCAGTCGATAGCGCCAGACTTGTAACCTGATATTATTAGTGTTCCCACCGTGCCTGCTTTAAGATTTTCTTCTTTAATCCCCTCCCTGCTCTCGGTGAGAAAGGGGACACCGATGGGCTTGGGAAGGCTGTCGTCCTTCAGATGGGACTTTCAGTCGTGGCCCCGTGTGCAAGAGAGTCATATCCTAGGCCACGGACGTAACCAGGATTTAGTTTCGAAGGATGGAGAGGTCCGAGAATTCAGTTTCAGGAAGGGCTACAGAATTTAGTTTCCGGGATAGGGGATCTGAGAATAAGACTAGTTGGGTTTCCCAATTGCTAAAATATTCCACCGAACAGGAAAGTTTAACGTGATATTCTGTATGGAAAAAGATTTTATACTCGAGTAATAAAGTATCGCAGAAAAATGTCCTGTAAACGAGGGACTCTTGAAATAATCATCTGCAAAAAAATTTCGTTTTGCCCTGAGTGGAATTCGAACCCACGTCTCCCAGTTTTGTTTAATCTATTTTTAGTTTCAGACTTAAAAATATGGGATTTTCGTACCCAGCTCTGAGCCCTCGTGACATGGCCAATGTGCATAAAAAAAAACGCTTTGCTCAGAAATAAAGCAAACTAACACATTGCAAAATGGAAATTTTTGTACAGTGCGTAGTGACAAACTTGCATATTAGTTAGGAAGCTAGCTACTGTTCCAGCAGGGCAAACTTCTTGCATTAGTTCTATCTGAGGCAGTAGTCAGCACTGACTTCGGTTTTAATAAGGCTTATATGAGAAGGCCTGTGAAAACTAGAAGTAGCTTCTAAGATTCTTCCGTGTCGTATGTGTGGCAAATGAAAAAAAGCGAACTAGCAAAAGAGAGAGCCATCCCACAGCTGCCTAGATACTTCCGGGCCTGAAAAGATTACTTGCGAAGGGAAAGAAATTTAAAAAATGGGAAAATTTCTAGAGTATTTCAATATTTGTTAAAGTAAAAACTTAAAATTAAAGTAATACAACATGTAAAGCAAAATTAATTTAATCTCGAATCATTTTTAATATAATGTTGAATAATCAAAAATTAACTGCTGATATTTTTTAATATTGTATATATATATTTACCAGTTTAATCTTAATATTAAAATTTTATGAAAACCTGTTTTGGTACATAAACATAAAATTATTTAAAATCCAACTGGTATTCATTTAGTTTTGAAACTTATAGTCATAAAAAATAAATTGTTTTACTTTATACAATTATAACTAGAAACTTATTATTAAATTTGAGTTAATATCACCTCACTTAAATTTCCTTCCTTTCGTTGAACCAAAGCTGTCTAGGCTCAGTGGTATCTATGTAGGCTTGGCCATATGCATCCTTCAAATTCTTTTTCGATAAGGACTGAAAAGAATCGATATCTCTTGCCACATCATCTTCTTTCACCATTTGCTGAGCGAGGAGTTGTATCTTCACGTGCTGTCCAAGGTAGTTCCAAAAGAGTGACGCCTGTCTGTCCTGTAAGGATGACGGACATTCGTACTCCTCCCCTTATCTTTCCGATCTCTCTTATCCCCGTCGCCAAGGCAGAAAAAAATGCTCTATTTTCAAGATTTAAAGCGTGGAAATATCTCTATACCTCCCAGAACGCCAGTATAAAAAATTTCAGCATCTCCATGAAAGTCCTAAAAATCCCGGATAAAGGATTATTCTCTCTCGTGTTTTTGTAGAATCACCCAACACACATAGTCTGCCTTTTTCCACACTTTAGAGACCAAATTATAAAATTCCAAGAGAAAAAGACTTTTTTGCCATTTGTATGGTATACTGTAAATGCATCTATATTTAAAAATGGATAAAAAAAATGTTTAAATGAAATGCTGAAGCGTTACTTACTTTTAATACTGGAACACTTAAGTCTGACTATGTAAGATATATTTCCATCATCTTAGGAAAAGGAAATGAATCACAAGTTTTCAATTATTCAAGAAACAGTAAGCGAAATAGATTTAAAATTTGGTAATGCCATATTTTTAATAGTCATTCGTTTAGGGCAGAAGTGGTCGAACAAGTCGATCGCGATCGACATTTATGATCACTCTCAAGGGAGGTGTGAGAATAAAAAGGTTAAGAACCACTGCTGTAGTGTAGCGCCGCAAATCCATATGCGCCGACTCCACAGGAGCAACAGGGGCAATTGCCACCATTCTATTTGGGCACGGAGACAAAAGTGTTTTTTCGCACCCGTATTATTTTACAAATTGGAAAACTGAAATAATATTTTGCATTTTGTATCGTGCAAAACGAAATTCAAATCGACACACGTACAATAGTGAAAAGTGAAAGACATAATTTTTATATCAAGTTACCCTTTTTGGTTTAATTGAAGTTGACAACACTGAATAGAGATGGAAGTTGCGTTCTGTGCTGTGGTAGCACTGAGGGTAATGTCAGAGGTCTGCTTGACTGGTTCGCGTGTGTTCAGTTAATGCAGTGCAAGCCCCTGGTAAAAGCAAATGTATTTATGAAATAAGTGGAAAAAGCTGACACGTTTACTGTATTGAAAATTATAAGCAACATTTTAAAACATTTAGAAGAGGACAAATACTGCCATTCAGAGGAAATGCCCATATTTAAAGACGGATATAAACATTATAACTTGCAAGATACAGTTTTGAACACGATAAAAAAAATATTTAGTTAAATATTTTGTCTGAATTTTTCCTCGTCACAATCCTCATCAAAACAAACTATTTTTTTTCTTGAAAAGCCATATAAATATTCATATATTGCAAATGACGCCATCATGGCGGGAAAAAGTAAACAGAAGTCAGTAGACTAGATTTCCATTTCAGTATAACATTTCCCCCTCCGTTTTAAGAGGTCTTATAA
>JAWZYU010000742.1:0-79000 GCA_038380435.1 Ryuthela nishihirai
TGGGCTAAATGGCCAGGTCACATGGACCCCGAAGGCTCAGAGAAGGTTGGGGGAGGGGACCCACTGGAACAGCTGTTGGGAGACAGATGGTAGCCTCCCGTCAAGGCCATCCAGCGTGTTCTTTAACGTGCACAGGGTATGGCTCTCCCGTACACGGGGCCACGGCTTAACGTCCCATCCGACGGATGGCGGCCTTTCCAAGCCCATCGGTGTCCTCTACTGACCGTGGGCAGGGCGGGGAATTTTTGCGGAGATAAATCTCAACGCTGACCCAGCTGGGACTCGAACCTGGGAACTACAGATTACGAACCTGGCGCGCTACCGACCGAGCCACCCCCTCCCCTTTATAAATATTGCATTTAGTACATCGTTCACATCTTCTCTCTCTCTCTCATAAAATGTTGGGAAAATCTCTACTTTGGAATGGCAATCCAATCTCTTCCTCCCCCCTCTTCATTTATTTCAAGCTCGGACCGTGATAGCAGTTAGTTGTCGACAGAAGATACCTCCCTGTCAATTTTTGGCACACTATGGGTTAAAATGGCGAGATTACAGGGACCCTGAAAGATTAGAGGTGGTTGGAGAAGGAATCCAACTGGATAAGAGACAGATGGTAGCCTCCAGTCAAGGACAACTAACCTGTTCTTTAACGTGCACAGGGCCTGGCTATCACGCACACAGAGTCATGGTTTTACGTCGCATCGGATGGACGGCGGCCTTTCCAAGACCATCAAGGACCCCATTAACACACTCTGATGAAACTGGGGCCGTGAAATAATGGTTCATCCGACAAATGGTAGCATTTCTAAGGACCATAAGTGCTACCCTTTATAACCAGGGATAGAGAGGGGGGGGGGGGGGTAGCGAAGAAAATCTCGATGCAAGCACAGTGACCAGTACGATAGAAGTGGGTAGATTCACTCCACCCACACACCCCACTTGAGTACGGAACGTTTAAAACGGTGAATAGAGTAATTCACCATTTTAATAACTCCATTTAAAACCGTCTTGATGGCCGAGTAGTTAGCTTGATTGGTTACTGATAGAAAGGAGATGGGTTTGAGCAGGGGTGTAGCGAAGGACTATGGTTGGGGGAGGGGAGAAATCAAAAATTTTCCAACTCGAATTTCAAATTTTGTCAACTGAGCAAACTTCTTAGATTTTCACAACTCTCCAACATTACGCCATTTGATTTCCAATTTTTTTGCCAACTAACCGTAGTTTGCCATTTAACTTCCAATTTTGCCAACTAGCCATAATTTCGAAGATATAATTCCAATATTTATGTCTCGTCTGAATAATTGTAGAAAGTCAGTCTGAATTTTCCCTTCATTTGGCCAATTCTCCCTAATTTAACGAAACTTATCCCAATCTTTACATCTCTCCTAAATTTACCAAATCACTTCAATTTCCCCAAGATTTTGCCAAGTTTCTCGATTTTAGTCAACTATCCTGAATTTTACAAACACAATCCCAATTATTCAAACTCGTCCGTATTTTCCAAGTGGATTCGAATTTTGCCAACTGTCCTACATTTTGTTAAGTTTCTTCAATTTGTCCAACGCTCCTTAATTTCACAAAACAAATCTAAATTATCACAACTCGCCTATATTTTACCAAGTGGATTCGAATTTTGCCAACTCGCCGTAAATTTACAGAAAAAATCGAAATTTTTACATCTTCCCTGAATTTGCCAAGTCACTTAGAATTTTATCAACTCTCCTTAATTGCAAAAGAAAGGCACAATTTTCACAACTCCCCTGTATATTACCAAGTGGCATCGAATTTTGCCAACTCCCTTAGATTTTGCCAAGAGTTCTTGGTTTTTCCAACTCTTCTTAATTTCACAAAATCAATCCCAATTTTTACAACTCACCGGTACTTTACTAAGTGGTTTCCAGTTTTGCCGAGTTTTCTCGATTTTGTCAATTCTCCTTAATTTTTTGGGGCGGGGGTGGCTCAGTCGGTAGCGCGCTAGGCTCGTAATCTGTAGTTCCCAGGTTCGAGTCCCAGCTGGGTCAGCGTTGAGATTTATCTCCGCCAAATTTCCCCGCCCTGCCCACGGTCAGTAGGGGACACCGATGGGCTTCGAAAGGCTACCGTCCGTCGGATGGGACGTTAAGCCGTGGCTCCGTGTGCGGGAGAGCCATACCCTGTGCACGTTAAAGAACACGCTGGATGGCCTTGACGGGAGGTTACAATCTGTCTCCCAACAGCCGTTCCAGTGGGTCCCCTATCCCAACCTTCTCTGAGCCTTCGGGGTCCATGTGACCTCGCCATTTAGCCCATGGTGTGCAAAAAAGTGCCGCTCAGAAGTAAAACAACCCAACCCTCCTTAATTTTACAAAGACAATCCTAATTTTCACAAATCGCCCGTATTTTACCAAGTGGATTCGAATTTTGCCAACTGCCGTAGATTTTGCCATCTCGCTGCAATTTTAGAGAAAAAAAATCCCAATTTTACATCTTACACCTGACTTTTGCAAAGCCACTCTGAATTTTGCCAACTCCCCCAAGATTTTCCAACTCACCTAGATATTGCGAAGTAACCTCGATTTTGCCAACACGCCATAATTTTACAAAAAAAAGGTTGCAATTTTTACATCACACGTGAATTTTGTGAACTCTCCGCAATTTTGTCAAGTCACTCCGAATTTTGCCAACTGTCCCTAGTTTTTCCAACTACCCCGAGATTTTGCCAATTGCCCCTAGATTTTGCCAACTCGCCATAATTTCGCAGAAAAAAATCCAAATTTTCACATCTCACCTGAATTTTGCCAACTCCCCACGATTTTACCAACTCACTCCGAATTTTGCTAACTCCCTAAGATATTTTTCCAACTCCCCAAGATTTTACCAAGTCACTCCGAATTTTGCCAGCTCCCTAAGATTTTGCCAACTCACCTTTATTTTACTAAATGGCTTCGAATTTTGCCAACTGCTCTAAATTTTGCCGTCTCTCCATTTTCCAAACTGCCTTAGATTTACCAAGTTGCCTCGATTTTGACAACTCCCCTTAATTTTCCAAAAACAAAATTACCAATTTTCACAACTCACCTAGATTTTACGAAGTCGCTTCGAATTTTGCCAACTCCGAGTTACTTTGGGGGGTAGCATCCCCCCATTCCCCCCATGACTACGTCCCTGGGTTTGAGCACCAGATAAGGTAAAGACGTTTCTTTTAGGGGCAGAGGTAGCTCAGTCGGTAGTGCACGAGGCTCGTAATATGTAGTCGAATTCCACCTAAGCCAGTGTTGAGATGTATCTACATTAAATCCTCACACTACCCTGTTTCAGAAACGGGGCACTGATGGGCTACGAAAATCTACCGTCTGTCAGATGGGACATAAAGCCGTGGTCCTCTGTGCAGAAGAGCCATAACTTGGGCACGTTAAAAACACACTGGATGGCCTGATGGGAGACTTCCATCTGTCACCTAACGGTTGTCCAGTGAGTCATCTTTCCCAACCTTTTCTGAGCCCTTGGAATTTTTGTGACCATGCCATTTAGCCCATTGTGTGCAAAAATATGCGTCTCAGAGGTCCTCTGTGCAGAAGAGCCATAACTTGGGCACGTTAAAAACACACTGGATAGCCTGATGGGAGTTGGGTTGGGTTGTTTTACCTCTGAGCGGCACTTTTTTGCACACCATGGGCTAAATGGCCAGGTCACATGGACCCCGAAGGCTCAGAGAAGGTTGGGGGAGGGGACCCACTGGAACAGCTGTTGGGAGACAGATGGTAGCCTCCCGTCAAGGCCATCCAGCGTGTTCTTTAATGTTCACAGGGTATGGCTCTCCCGCACTCGGGACCACGGCTTAACGTCCTATCCGACGGACGGCGGCCTTTCCAATCCCATCGGTGTCCCCTACTTACTGTGGGGAGGGCGGGGAATTTTGCGGAGATAAATCTCATCGTTGACCCAGCTGGGACACGAACCTGGGAACTACAGATTACGAGCCTGGCGCGCTACCAACAGAGCCACCCCCGCCCCCCTGATGGGAGACTTCCATCTGTCACCTAACGGTTCTCCAGTGAGTCATCATTCCCAACCTTTTCTGAGCCCTTGGAATCTTTTTGACCATGCCATTTAGCCCATTGTGTGCAAAAAAAAATGCGTCTCAGAGGTCAAACAACCGAACCCTATCAGTGCCTGCTCCCCGCCACCACCGTTTGGATATGGCTATTAATTATTATGCCTATTATGGCTTGCCAAACGTTTGGTGGAATGGAAAAGAATTTTTTTCTTCCAACAGATTTCCCCATTGAAAGCTTCAATTCCATTGACCGATGTATGCTGTCCGTAAAATCAGAAGTCCATAAAATCGGGGTCCGTAACATTGAGGTTTGGCTGCACTCCAAACATCTAAAGGAAAATATTGTGATTGATATGCCAGTCAGTCATCTTGGGCCCCGGTGTTTATCTCCAGTTTAATCTGTCACCTCGTAAACCTACAGCTCGCTTCTTATTACGAAAAGACGTGATCAGCGTGGCACCGTTGTCATGACAATGACTTCCCATCATATCCCCACCTCTTCGCGAGGGATGTTGCTGGGAATTACTTCATCTTTGTTTGGTTGGGGGCATATATCAGAAGAAGCGAAGAAGACGGGAGCAAGAAAAAATAACCTTTCTGGTACGGCTATCTTTATTGGTTGTAGGGAAAACCCCATTAACCACCTGTCGCCAACGCTCGTGCTATTGACTTTGATCTTGGCGCTCTAATTCGGAGCTGACGTCGAATGACGTCACACTACGCTAAACAGTGACCCGGAATGAAACATTGGCTCCCTCTAGTGGTAACTAGAAACCTCAATCAAAGTTGGGTTGTTTTACCTCTGAGCGGCACTTTTTTTGCACACCATGGGCTAAATGGCCAGGTCACATGGACCCCGAAGGCTCAGAGAAGGTTGGGGGAGAGGAACTACTGGAACAGCTGTTGGGAGACAGATGGTAGCCTCCCGTCAAGGCCATCCAGCGTGTTCTTTAACGTGCACAGGGTATGGCTCTCCCGCACACGGGACCACGGCTTAACGTCCCATCAGACGGACGGCGGCCTTTCCAAGCCCATCGATGTCCCCTACTGACCGTGGGCAGGGCGGGGAATTTTGCGGAGATAAATCTCAACGCTGACCCAGCTGGGACTCGAACCTGGGAACTACAGATTACGAGCCTGGCGCGCTACCGACTGAGCCCCTCCGGCCCCCCCCCTCAATCAGAAACTTCTGAGTTGTTTCAATTTTATTTCCTACCATTCTTATTCTATTAATTGCTTCCATCATTGAATAAATACTTTTAACATAAATATTTTGTCGCCAGTAAAATTAAGTAGTGTTTTAGCTTTTTTTTTTAATCACTGCCAACGTTTAGTTTGATGCAGTGGTTTTTACCTTTCGATCTAAAAAAAGAAGTATGTTTTTACAACAACCGATATAGAAAAAATTTCCAGTTTTTTTAAAACTCCTAAACAATTCAGGGTCTGTAAATGGTAGCTAGGTAGTCACTGGAAGGAGAGCTATGCACCAATCCCCTGTGATGATGCATAGAACCGGCCAGGCCTAGCACCTAATGTCCGACCCCGCCTTCTCGTGGTGCGGACCGTTAGTACCTTTCAAAAGAGATACTCTCTTGTGGAAGTGAACGGAAAGGGAGGGCTGCCAGATTAGTGTGGCCTACTGATCTGGACAGCTATGGCTACTTTTCTTTTTATCTACCCTGCTGAAGAGCGGTCAACCACACAGGGTCCTGGTGCTGACCATATAAACCTACTGGACTGGACAGATATATGGCTCTGAGCTTGATTATGGATCCTGATTTTGCTGCACTGGCGGGCTTCTGTGGAGGGAAAATCTTCCGCTGTGTTTTCTGTTTGTTTGTGGGTTGACTGCCCCAAGTGAATAGATTCACAGGATATGTTTATCAGCTGGTGGATAATCCTGAGCAGAAGTCATCGCAGGCACCTGAACTCTTTGCTTCTATTGGCATCCTCAAATTCTACATTGGAGGAAGTCTTCCAGTGTAGATGGCTTCAGCCTTTAGTGGTGGGGGAACGGGTCTTTGCCCCATGTCTGCGATTAGGGGGCTGTTTGATATTGTCGGCATTCCCTCTCTCAATAAACATAATTTCTTTAAACATCCCACTAACCATTTTCTCTCCATAGGTAGTTGGAATGTGAGGACTCTGCACAGAGCTTTTTCTCTTGATGTCCTCACACAAGAATTCCACCGTTATAATTTAGATATTCTCGGCTTGCAAGAGACCAGATGGACAGATAAAGGTCAGATTCTTAAAAATAATCTTAAATTTCTCTTTTCAGGGCGGGACGACAATAAGCATCACCAAGGCGTGGGTCTGCTTCTCAGCAGACACGCTAGCGATGCTCTTCTAGGATATGAGTGCATTAATGAAAGGTTTCTTACAGCAAAATTTCAGACAAGCGTTAAACACTTGAATGTTATCTGCTGTTATGCCCCCACTGAGGATGCCGATGAGGATGAGAATGATAGGTTTTATGAACAACTTCAGGATATTTTGAATTCTGTCAAGAAGGGAGATATTACCCTTGTTCTTGGTGACTTCAATGCCAAAGTTGGTACTGACTCTGACCTTTGGGGAGGAGTAATAGGCCCTTTTGGTATTGGTAGCTGCAATAGCAATGGGCAACGTCTCCTACAGGTAAGTAAACTCAATGGATTCAGAATAACTAACACTTATTACAAACACCGCGACATACATCAGTACACATGGGTTTCACCTGATGGGCTGCATAAGAATATGATTGATTACATATTAATTAACAGCAAATGGGCTAGTTCTGTTTGGAATACCAGGGCATATAGGGGAGCTGAAATTGGATCTGACCATTACCTTGTTAAAAGTGTGTTGCAACTTAAACTTAAAAAGTGTTGTGCTAGGGTTAAAAAATTTACTTTTAATACTGAAGCTCTGAAAGATCCAGTTATAGCCAAAGCTTACCATGATAGGTTACTTAGTCATTATGACAGTCATGGTTTGCTTACTACTGAAGTTGAGGAAGAATGGGATCATTTTAAACAGGCTTTTTTGGACACTAACAGTACTCTTTTAGGAAAAAAGGAGCAGAAGAGACAGAATTATCTGAGTGATAAGGCACTTGAGCGTATTTCGGAAAGAAAGAACTGCAGGAATGCCCTTAATCAATACCCTACTAGTCCTAATAGAAAGCATTACAGAGAGCTTAATAAACGTGTAAAGGATCAGTTAGCTGCTGATAAGAATCTTTGGCTTGATCGTTTGGCTGACAAAGCCGAGGAAGCAGTTAGACAGCACAACAGCAGAGAGCTGTACCAGATAGTTAATGTTTTGTGTGGTAGAAAACGGACAGGCATACAGGGATTGAGGATAAACAAGGTAAGGTTATAGAAGGTGAGGATTCTGTCATGCCTAGGTGGGCTGAGCATTTCAGTGATGTTCTAAACAATGTAATTAGTTCTACTCCCATTGTTTGCAATGATAATAGATGCATTGGTGGCTTTAATGTTGGTCCTCTAACACAATCTGAAGTTATTTTGGCTGTTTCTAAACTTAAACTTCATAAATCCCCAGGGGTAGATGAAATTACTACGGAAATGCTTAGAGCTGGGAATGTTTCGGTTAACACTTGGATGACTGAAATTCTGAATATCTTTTATGATAAAGGCATGGTTCCTAAGCATTTTACCAGAGCTATTGTTATCCCTATTTTCAAAAAAGGTGATCGCAGTTCTTGTGATAACTATAGGGGTATCAGCCTACTCTCTGTTCCAGGTAAAGTTCTTTCCATGATTGTGCTTAATAGAATTAAGAATCTGGTTGACAGTCAATTGCGTGATGAGCAATGTGGATTCAGAAGTGGTAGGGGATGTGTGGATCAGATATTTTCACTTAGGCAGATTCTTGCGAAATGTTTAGAGTTTCAGAAACCTTTGGTTGCTAGCTTTGTTGATTTCAAAAAGGCTTTCGACACTGTTGATCGTCATAATTTGTGGTTGATTGTGAGATCATATGGTATACCAGACAAGTTAGTTAACATAATGAAAGCTCTCTATAATAACACTGAGTCGTTTGTGAGAGTTGGTAAGGCTTGTAGCAATTGGTTTAGCATTGCTTCTGGTGTTCGACAAGGGTGCATTTTGTCTCCTTTTCTCTTTAGCTTGGTTATTGATTATGTTATGCGAAATTCACTTCAAGGGAAAGATTTTGGCCTTAAATGGACTGGAGATACGAAAATTTCTGATTTAGATATGCTGATGATTTAGCCCTTTTGGCAAATGATGTTGATGAGATGAACTCTTTCATTCGAGCTGTTCATGAGACTGGTAGTAGAGTAGGTTTGGTTATAAACAGAGAGAAAACTAAAGTGATGAAAATTGGTCAAGCAGGCTGTGATTCAGTTAATCTGAATGGTTGCAGTCTTGAGCAGGTGTCACAGTTTAATTACCTTGGGAGCTACGTAACTGATACTGGTGATGTGCGGCATGAGATTAACAGACGAATAGGGATTGCTGCCGGGACTTTTAAGAACCTATGGAGAGTGTGGAGAAATAGGCGTATACACCTAAAGACTAAAATTCGACTGTATAATAGTTTGGTTCTTTCTAGGGTTAGTTATGGTAGTGAAACTTGGACACTTTGTAAACAAGATAACAGGAAACTAGATGCTTTTGATTCCAGATGCTTACGCAGCATCTTGGGCATTAGGTGGTTCAACTTTGTAACTAATGATGAGATTAGGCAAAGGAGTTTGCAACCTCCTTTAAGCAGCATATTGTGCAGAGAGAGACTCCGTTGGTTTGGCCATGTTGCCCGTATGAATAATTATAGATTGGCGAATAGGGTTATGAACAGTGTGCCTAAAGGCCCCAGAAGGAGGGGGAGACCTAGGATGCGGTGGGCAGACAATGTCAAACAGGACCTTGTTAGAATTGGTGTGCAGTGGCCAGATGCAGTAGATGTAGCTCAGGATAGATTTGCTTGGAGAACTAAATTGCACTGTCTGGTTGGACCTCCGTAGCCCATGGCTGCTTGAGGATGATGATGATGATGAAACAATTCAGAATAAAAAATAATTAAATTTAAAGTAGTATATTACTTAAAATAATCCTTAACAATGAACAACTCATGTATAAATATTGAAACTAACTAGGGTTGGGTTGTTTTACCTCTGAGCGGCACTTTTTTGCACACCATGGGCTAAATGGCCAGGTCACATGGACCCCGAAGGCTCAGAGAAGGTTGGGGGAGGGGACCCACTGGACAGCTATTGGGAAACAGATGGTAGCCTCCCGTCAAAGCCATCCAGCGTGTTCTTTAACGTACACAGGGTATGGCTCTCCCGCACACGGTGCCACGGCTTAAAGTCCCATCCGACGGACGGCGGTCTTTCCAAGCCCATCGGTGTCCCCTACTGACCGTGGGCAGGGCGGGGAATTTTGCGGAGATAAATCTCAACGCTGACCCAGCTGGGACTCGAACCTGGGAACTACAGATTACGAGCCTGGCGCGCTACCGGCTGAGCCACCCCCGCCCCAATTGCAACTAACTAAACGCTCTCATATATAGGGAGGTGATTGTACGTGATTGACAGGCAGGGAAATCACGCTAATTCTGACTATAATGCAGAAACGACAGGACTCTGAAATTTGTACCCAGGGGTAATCCGGGTCGCAGATCTCGGGAAAAATCCGAAATCTGACCTCCGAAGTATCCTTAAAGGTCAAACAGAGGTAGAGGATCCCCTCCTTCAAAGTCAAATAGAGGTCTCCCCCACCCTACCTTCTCATAAATCCGAAATTTGTCCTCCGAAGCATTCTTCAAGGTCAAATAGAGGTAGAGAATCCATTCCCTCAAAGTATAATAGAAATAGAGGACTCCCTCCACCCTTCCTTCTCTAAGCCCTCGGGGTCCTTGTGACCTAGCCAATTAGTCCATTGTGTGCAAAAGAAAGGCAAAGGCCACTCAGAGGTAAAACAACCCAGTCCAAGTGGAAAAACATGAAAAATGCCACAACTTTCAAAGAAAGTTACAAACGATCGATTTATGCTAGAAATGTGATATTTTGGTGACTACACTGGCAGCAACTATTTACCCTCTTACCTTCAGGGGATAAGGGAAAGAAACTATTCTATTTTCCTTCTTTTTGTGTTGTATAAGCAGTAATAAAATATTACTGTTTGAATTTTTCCATTTATCCATTAGTCCGAATTTCTACTGTTAGAAGATACTAAAGGTGAAAATTATAAAACATAATTGTCTTTGAAAATGAGCACTGCCAGAAGTGGCATCCAGTCACTCTCTCTCTCTCTACTTCCCCCCCCCCCCCCTGGGGCGGGGGTGGCTCAGTCGGTAGCGCCCCAAGTTCGTAATCTGTAGTTCCCAGGTTCGAGTCCCAGCTGGGTCAGCGTTGAGATTTATCTCCGCAAAATTCCCCGCCCTGCCCACGGTCAGTAGGGGACACCGATGGACTTGGAAAGGCCGCCGTCCGTCGGATGGGACGTTAAGCCGTGGCCCTGTGTGCGGGAGAGCCATACCCTGTGCACGTTAAAGAACACGCTGGATGACCTTGACGGGAGGCTACCATCTGTCTCCCAACAGTTGTTCCAGTGGGTCCCCTCCCCCAACCTTCTCTGAGCCTTCGGGGTCCATGTGACCTGGCCATTTAGCCCATTGTGTGCAAAAAAGTGCCGCTCAGAGGTAAATCAACCCAACCCAATCAACTTTCTGAGCCCTCTAGGGTCTTGTGATCTGGCTATTTAGCCCATTGTGTACAAAAAAGTGCCGCTCACAGATATAACAAGCCAATCCATTATCATGCTGCAAAAGTTCTGCAATCCCAATGTTCCGCGTGGCGGGAGTGGCTCAGACAGTAGCGCATCAGGCTCATAATCTCCAGTTCCCATATTCGAGTCCCAGCTGTGCCAGAGTTGAAATTTCTCTCTGTAAAACTCCCTGTTTTGTTGATATTAAACCGTAGCCCTCTGTGCGGTGAGCCATACCCTGTGCAGGAGGCTACCATCTGTCTCCCAACAGCTGTTCAGTGGATCCCCTTCCCACAACCTTCTTTGAGCCCTTGGGGTCCTTGTAACCTGGCCATTTAATCCATTGTGTGTAAAAAAAGTGCTCCTCAGAGGTAAAATAATCAAATCCATCTGCACTATTATCGTCCACGTCATTCTATGGTCTCATATTTTTCATTTTATGCATTTTGTCAACTATGCTAACTTTTGGACACCAGTGTGCAATATGTCGGGATTTGTTGGGTTGTTTAACCCCTGAGCGGCACTTTTTTGCACACCATGGGATAAATGGCCAGGTCACAAGGACCCCGAGGACTCAGAGGAGGTTGGGGGAGGGGACCCACTGGAACAGCTGTTGGGAGACAGATGGTAGCCTCCTGTCAACACCATCCAGCGTGTTCTTTAACGTGCACAGGGTATGTCCCTCCCGCACACGGCGCCACGGCTTAACTTCCCACTTGATGGACAGCGGTCTTTCCAAGCCCATCAGTGTCCCCTACTGACCGTGGCAGGCCGGGGAGTTTTGCGGAGATAAACCTCAACGATGATCCAGCTGGGACTCGAACCTGGGAACTGCAGATTATGAGCCTGGTGCGCTACCGACTGAACAACCCCCTGGCCACATATGCTGGAAACTTCCCATCTTGTACAGGTCAAAAACCGATGAGGACGTTTGGTCTTGTACAGCACAAGAATGGCTGGGAATTGTTAATCTTTACAGTTAAAAATAGGGGGAACCACTGGCACTGGTCTTGTACAGTTAAAAAAAAAGGGGCGGGGGTGGCTCAGTCGGTAGCGCGCCAGGCTCGTAATCTGTAGTTCCCAGGTTCGAGTCCCAGCTGGGTCGGCGTTGAGATTTATCTCCGCAAAATTTCCCCGCCCTGCCCATGGTCAGTAGGGGACACCGATGGGCTTGCAAAGGCCGCCGTCCGTCGGATGGGACGTTAAACCGTGGTCCGTGTGTGGGAGAGCCATACCCTGTGCACGTTAAAGAACACGCAGGATGGCCTTGACGGGAGGCTACCATCTGTCTCCCAACAGCTGTTCCAGTGGGTCCCCTCCCCCAACCTTCTCTGAGCATTCGGGGTCCATGTGACCTGGCCATTTAGCCCATGGTATGCAAAAAAGTGCCGCTCAGAGGTAAAACAATCCAATCCAATGTACAGTTAAAAAAACGCAGATAACTGCTGCCAACCTAATCTATTAAATTTAAAGGAAAGATGAAAATCTTGCCCAATTCAACAAATTATGGGAATGGATGGTTTTCTCCTTCAGTTAAAAAAAAAGTCACAGTTTTTTAAAAAGAAGTGAGGTCAAGTTTCCGCAAAACCATGGTTAATTTTAGAACAATGCGACGTGATCACAGCAGAACAATACGTCGTAAATACTACGGAAAGGCGAAAGGATTTACAAAAGAGTAGAACACCGTTTTTCAGCATCTATATTTTTTTTCTGCATGGAAATTCAATGAGCTCTGCACCTAATTTTGCTAAGTAAGGATGAGCAATCATCGGTGGAATTTAGTGCACAATTTACTAAAGCAGAGAGAGGTAATTTTGCATTTCCTTTCTGATTTTTTTAAAACAAGTCAGGAAAAAAAAATACTGATTAAGAAATATAATGTAAAAATATTATTAATTAACAAAACACATTAAAATATAATAATAACAACGAAACGTACAAGAACAACTCAAAACTAAATATAAAATGTCACGACAGATGAACGTGGTACAATGAATTTATCATAAACGCGTCGTGAACGCTCGCGTACACTTCAGCGTGAGAGTTACGTCACCAACGACATCGAACGAACTTGACTGAAAAAATAAGGAATAAAGTTGATGAGTGGTTGGGTTGTTTTACCTCTGAGCGGCACTTTTTTGCACAACATGGGCTAAATAGCCAGGTCATACGGACCCCGAAGGCTCAGAGAAGGTTGGGGGAGGGGACCCACTGGAACAGCTGTTGGGAGACAGATGGTAGCCTCTCGTCAAGGCCATCCAGCGTGTTCTTTAACGTGCACAGGTTGTTTGGGTTGTTTACCTCTGAGCGGCACTTTTTTGCACACCATGGGCTAAATGGCCAGGTCACATGGACCCCGAAGGCTCAGAGAAGGTTGGGGGAGGGGACCCACTGGAACAGCTGTTGGGAGACAGATGGTAGCCTCTCGTCAAGGCCATCCAGCGTGTTCTTTAACGTGCACAGGGTATGGCTCTCCCGCACACGGGGCCACGGCTTAACGTCCCATCCGACGGACGGCGGCCTTTCCAAGCCCATCGGTGTCCACTACTGACCGTGGGCAGGGCGGGGAATTTTTGCGGAGATAAATCTCAACGCTGACCCAGCTGGGACTCGAACCTGGGAACTACAGATTACGATCCTGGCGCGCTACCGACTGAGCCACCCCCGCCCCCTAATAAAGTTGATGAAGCACAGCTGGAGTGCAAAGGGAAATGTGGTTAGTCTAAGCTTTTATGTGACAAAATAATCTAAAGAAGTATTTTATGTGGTGAATGCGCGGGTGGTTAAAAGAGTTAATTAGTGTAGACTTTTGTTAGTAAAACTAGTAAGAAAAGAGAAAGGATTCTTTATGCTGAAGTGAAGATTATACCAGAAACATGGCCATCAAAATGATTTTTGGTTGTTTTACCTCTGAGCGCCACTTTTTTTGCACACCATGGGCTAAATGGCCAGGTCACATGGACCCCGAAGGCTCAGAGAAGGTTGGGGGAGGGGACCCACTGGAACAGCTGTTGGGAGACAGATGGTAGCCTCTCGTCAAGGCCATCCAGCGTGTTCTTTAACGTGCACAGGGTATGGCTCTCCCACACACCGGTCACGGCTTAACGCCCCATCCGACGGACGGCGGCCTTTCCAAGCCCAGCGGTGTCCCCTACTGACCGTGGGCAGGGCGGGGAATTTTGCGGAGATAAATCTCAACGCTGACCCAGCTGGGACTCGAACCTGAGAACTACAGATGATGTACCTGGCGCGCTACCGACTGAGCCACCCCCGCCCACCCCTCCGAGAATAGGGAGCAGATTGTTACCGTCAGTAGAATCTCTCTCGACACTCTACCACCGAAATTTCAAATTTCTACCGTAAATAGATCATTTGCAACATCCGTTAAAAGTGTTGCCATTTCCAAATTTTGTGATACCTAACGATGTAAATTACAACTATCTAAGCGTTTGAAAAATGCGAACTATACTATTTCATTAGTACCAATCCAACTAAAAAAGAGATTTCCAATTAGTTCTTAAAATAAAACAGATAGATTTTCCACCCACCCTGGGTTTAAGGGGTAAACTCATTGCAGCCAATAGAAAATGCATGACCTTCACATTCCACGGTCAAAAATTCAAATTTCTAGCATAAATACAATATTTGCAATAATCGTTAAATTTTTTTGGAATTATCGATTTTTCTTTTTTCTGATGCTAGTAGAAGGAGCAATTATAGCTTTTGGGAAGTCCAAATTGTAATATTTCATCAAAACCTATCCAACCTAAAAAGAATTTTTTATTTAGTTCTATAAACAAATAATTATCTCAATTAACTATCAATAACGAGAAATTAAGAAAAACAGTTGCATTTCCCCACCCACCCTGGGTCTAAGGGGTCAAATCATTGTTACCAATAAAAATTTCGTAACCTTCACATTCCACCACAAAAAATTTCAAATTTCTAACATAAATATATCCTTTGCATTATTCGTTCGAAATTTCGGAATTTTAAATTTTTCCACCTTTAGGTGTCATTATACATAGCGTGATCATTTAATTCGTGGACAGAAGCAAAAAGTTACATTAAATATCATCCTCTGAATCTTCCTAGCATTTGTCTTTCTCCCATGAACTTCATACATTTTTGCCATTGTTGTACCCATGCATTGAAAGGGTCTTTGAAGTCATTTTTCGAAAGCGTGCGAAGTGTTCTCGTTGTGGCTCTGCAAGCTTCGTCGTCGGATGCGAAATATTTCCCTTTCAAAGCTTTTTTCAGTCGCGGAAAGAGGAAAAAATCGCAGAATGCCAAGTCCGGGGTTGGGTTGGGTTGTTTTACCTCCGAGCGGCACTTTTTTGCACACCATGGTCTAAATGGCCATGTCACATGGACCCCGAAGGCTCAGAGAAGGTTGGAGGAGGGGACCCACTGGAACAGCTGTTGGGAGACAGATGGTAGTCTCCCGTCAAGGCCATCCAGCGTGTTCTTTAACGTGCACAGGGTATGGCTCTCGCGCACACGGGGGCACGGCTTAACGTCCCATCCGACGGACGGCGGCCTTTCCAAGCCCATCGGTGTCCCCTACTGACCGTGGGCAGGGCGGGGAATTTTGCGGAGATAAATCTCAAAGCTGACCGAGCTGGGACTCGAACCTGGGAACTACAGATTACGAGCCTGGCGCGCTACCGACTGAGCCACCCCCGCCCCCTAAGTCCGGGGAATATGGAAGATGTGGCAGAACCTCAGCACCTATGGCAATGATCACTGGCTGCACAATGTTAACCGCATGGGGCCTGGCGTTGTCGTGATGGAGAAATCAAGTCACACCAGAAAGTTCCGGACGTTTTTCACGAATGGCACGCCGAAGTTTGGTTCTGAGAACCTTCGAGTAGGCTTCCTTATTCATGGTTGTTCCACGAGGCAAAAAGTGAGTAACAATAGCACCTTTGATGTCAAAAAACATAAGAGCCATTTGTTTCCCAGCTGAACGAGAAACCCGAATTTTCCTGGGTCTCGGTGAATCGGGATGCTTTCATTGACTCGACTGTTGTTTTGTTTCGGGATCGTAGTGAAAGATCCAAGTTTCATCGCAAGTCACAATTCGACTCATGAAAGTTGGGCCCTGGCTTTCAAAACGATAAAGCATCCTCTCTGTACCTTTTTTTGTTTTTGTTCTGGAGTCAAACTGTGTGGAATCCATTGAGCACAGATTCGTGACATTTTCTGATGAGTTTTCACAATCGCCTGTACGCTTCCGTATGAAACTGACATTTTCACAGCCACTTCACGAAGTGTTATTCGTCTGTCTTCGCTCAGGATTGCCAGGGTTCCTTCGATTTGCTCGGGAGTTATTGAGGAAGAAGGCTGGCCGGGTCTTGGGTCATCGGCAACAGATTCGCGTTCTTCTTTGAACTGCTTATGCCACTTAAAAATGGCAGACCTACGAAGACAGTCATTACCATAAGCTTCACTCATCTCTTCAACAGGGGGCGGGGGTGGCTCAGTCGGTAGCGCGCCAAGCTCGTAATCTGCAGTTCCCAGGTTCGAGTCCCACCTGGGTCAGCGTTGAGATTTATCTCCGCAAAATTTCCCCGCCCTGCCCACGGTCAGTAGGAGACACCGATGGGCTTGAAAAGGCCGCCGTCCGTCGGATGGAACGTTAAGCCGTGGCCCCGTGTGCGGGAGAGCCATACCTTGTGCACGTTAAAGAACACGCTGGATGGCCTTGACGGGAGGCTACCAGCTGTCTCCCAACAGCTGTTCCAGTGGGTCCCCTCCCCCCAACCTTCTCTGAGCCTTCGGGGTCCTTGTGGCCTGGCCATTTAGCCCATGGTGTGCAAAAAAGTGCCGCTCAGAGGTAATACAATCCAATCCAATTTTTTCAACAGTCGCAGCAGCACTTAGGCCTCCCCTAACACAATAACGAATGACATACCGCTGTTCCGTCTGAATTTCCGACATTCTGAACGAATGTCTATGACACACAACTCGAATCACAAAATAAAATGACCTTGACAGGTGGAGCCTCCTTCGTAGCGGTCACGCACATCCCTTCTAATGTTACTTCGGAAAAAGCGCTGCATACGAGTATTTATGGCGTCAGTCCACGAATTAAATTATCACCCCTCGTACCTTTTGGGAAATTCGGAGAGTGCAAATCGTAATATTTCTTTAATACGTATACAACCCAAAGATAATTTTTTAATTTTTCTCTAGTAACAAAAAAAGTTCGATGTATACAGACGAAACAGATGACGGAATGAAATTTTTATATCTTTTTTTGAAACGACATAAAAATAAGTATATTGATACCAATAATACATAAAATGCAAAACTATTTTTATTCATTTTTATCTTGATTTATTAACACTTAACTAGGTGCTCTGGTCGAGGTTGAGAAACACGTATATTGAAAAGATAGACGAAAATAAGGATTGGGTTGTTTAACCTCTGAGCGGCACTTTTTTGCACACCATGGGCTAAATGGTCAGGTCACAACGATCCCGAAGGCTCAGAGAAGGTTGGGGGAGAGGACCCACTGGAACAGCTGTTGGGAGACAGATGATAGCCACCCGTCTAGGCCATCCAGCATTTTCTTTAACGAACAGGGTATGGCTCTCCCGCACACAGACCCACGGCTTAACGTCCCATCCGACGGATAGTGGTCTCTCCAAGCCCATCGGTGTCCCCTATTGACCATGGGCAGGGCGTATTGCGGAGATAAATCTCAACGCTCACCCAGCTGGGACTCGCACCTGGGAACTACAGATTACGAGCCTGACGCTCTACCGACTGAGCCAAACCCGCCTACAAAAATAAGAATAACAATACCAAGAGTATATAAAATACAAGAAAATTAATCGTTTTTATCCTGACTGAAATTGTTTTCCATGAAAATTTGGCACAGGGTAATTCTAAGCCTCACAGGCCCCCATAATTAAAATTACAGACCAGCACAATCCTTTGTCATATATTTATTAAGGCAACTTACTTAGAAGTTCACCCATCTTCCTGGCTAGCACAGTTACAAAGCAGCCATCTGTAACCAAAGCTCAAGGAGGACCCAAGGGATGGTACAGCATCCACCGTCGCTATAGCTCCCGCAGGAGCGTGAAGGCATCAGCGAAACAAAGGTCGGCTTCCCCGTGATATCTCTGTCCCTTAACTAAATGACCGCCATTTCCCAGAGCAATATGAATCGCACAGATGTTTTCCTTCCAGAAAGATAGAGCTATTTTCCGACGAATTAAATTACCCGAACGTCAACGCTACGGAATCTCCATTCCCTTGGTAATAAAACCTAAATGCTGTGAGCTGAAGTCATAATAGAACTTGCAACGAAAGAGCTTTCCTACTTTTGAAGAGCGAGCGTTATAATTATTTTTTACTATATATTTTATGGAAGTGTGGATTACCAGGTAGCTTACTTTAATGTTACACGTTTTACTTGTAGCGGATATTACTTTGAAGAGCACTTCGTAGCTTTTGGTTGGAAACTACGGATCATTTTTTTCTGAGAGGAATTGTCAGCGAATTCATAAAGGGATTAGGTTGGGTTGTTTTACCTCTGGGCGGCACTTTTTTGCACACCATGGGCTAAATGGCCAGGTCACATGGACCCCGTAGGCTCAGAGAAGGTTGGGGGAGGGGACCCACTGGAACAGCTGTTGGGAGACAGATGGTAGCCTCCCGTCAAGGCCATCCAGCGTGTTCTTTAACGTGCACAGGGTATGTCTCTCCTGCACACGGGACCACGGCTTAACGTCCCATCCGACGGACGGTGGCCTTTCGAAGCCCATCGGTGTCCCCTACTGACCGTGGGCAGGGCGGGGAATTTTTGCGGAGATAAATCTCAACGCTGACCCAGCTGGGACTCGAACCTGGGAACTACAGATTACGAGCCTGGCACGCTACAGACTGAGCCACCCCCGCCCCATCTTATTTCTGAGTTGCACTGCCCGAAATAACTCTCTTCACCAATTTTTAGCTCCCCAGCACTAGTATATCGAATATGACCTTTGATCTCGAAGGACCCAGTGCATCTAAAATTTGGCATAATTTGAGATCTAGAACTCAAAATAACCTGGCAACAGTTTTCAGCCCTCTAACATCGGTAGATCGATATTTGATCTTTGACCTCGAAAGGACCGATCGTATTTAAAATTTCGCAAAGTTTCCGAGATCTCGACTCGAAATAACCCCAGGAGCCATTAACAATTTCGGCTTCTTTTTTTAAGTGTTTGATGTCTATCTAGCTATCAGGAAAATATTTATTGTTATAGATAAACACTCAGTAGTCACTTTATTAGGTACAGTTCCGTGTTATGTCAATAGTAACTGAGGTACAGAACTCGGGAACATCTTAAATAAACTTTTTTTTTTTTGGAAAAAAGTGCGACTGAAGACAAGTTAAAGATCTGAAATCTATTTCAATCTAAATAAAACTAATAAAAAATCCTAAATAAAACAACTCTGAATAGATAACTAATCTTTAACAATATTCGTTCTCTATAAGGAAACTGACTATTTAACAGCAATAATTCCAGTTCAAGTTGTTTGGGTTGGGTTGTTTTACCTCTGAGCGGCACTTTTTTGCACACCATGGGCTAAATGGCCAGGTCACATGGACCCCGAAGGCTCAGAGAAGGTTGGGGGAGGGAACCCACTGGAACAGCTGTTGGGAGACAGATGGTAGCCTCCCGTCAAGGCCATCCAGCGTGTTCTTTAACGTGCACAGGGTCTGGCTCTCCCGCACACGGGGCCACGGCTTAACGTCCCATCCGACGGACGGCGGCCTTTCCAAGCCCATCGGTGTCCCCTACTGACCGCGGGCAGGGCGGGAAATTTTGCGGAGATAAATCTCAACGCTGACCCAGCTGGGACTCGAACCTGGGAACTACAGATTATGAGCCTGGCGCGCTACCGACTGAGCCATCCCCGCCCCTCCAATTCAAGTAATTGCTCTCAAAAGTTAACAGAAATAAATAAAATTTAATAAATAATAAATACCCCCTCAAGCAGCTGCTTGCACAGAGGTCTGACAATATCCTGTCAGTTTATATGCCAAAGTAGAAGGTCTGTGAGGATGGCAGGACCTCAGCAGAAAAACAACACATACATCCATGCCTTACCCGGAGCTCGAACCCGGGTAAGATGGATGGGACATTAAGCCGTGCCCTTATATCAGTAATAAATAAATTCTATGGTTGGGTTGTTTTATCTCTGAGCGGCACTTTTTTGCACACCATACGCTAAATGGCCAGGTCATAGGGACCCCGAAGGTTCAGAGGTTGGGGGAGGTGACCCACTGGAACAGCTGGTGGGAGACAGATGGTAGCCACCCGTCAAGGCCATCCAGCATTTTCTTTAACGTGCAGAGGTTATGGCTCTCCTGCACACGGAACCACAGCTTAACGCCAATTCCGACGGACGGTGGCCTTTCCAAGCCCATCGGTGTCCCCTACTGACCGGGAGGCAGGGCGGGGAATTTTTCAGAGATAAATCTCAACGCTGACCCAGCTGGGATTCGAACCTGAGAACTACAGATTAAGCGCCTGGCGCGCTACCGACTGAGCCACCCCCGCCCCGAAATTCTATGGTAATTTATATCGAATTACTACAGAATTTCTATTAAATGATCCGAGAAATCATTATGATCTTGCTCTTAAAATTAAATTCGATGGAATTAGAACACCAGATCTTTATTTCAACTTATCTTTTTACCAACTACGTTAATAATCATAATGAAAATAACAAAAACATAGGTTTTACATTAGCCGCTAGTAGTGGTTCAAGTTTTATCCGTTCCAAAAATATTTAATGTGACGTGGCGTAAATAGTTTTTAATTTACGAAGAAATTTTATCTTCCAGTTATAGAACGAAAAGTCTGCTTTTCCTTTCTCTTGTTTTCATTAATTCTGAAATTTTTATTCTGCTGTATCAATTTTTATTTATGTTTATTCCACTGCTTTTGCTTTGAACGTAATCTTGTTTGCAATGCACAGATTTTCTCCTCTGGCTTATTTAGTTTTTAATAGCAATTTGAAACTGCTGCTGTAATTTTATAATGCATAGATTGATGCACTGATATAAGCTTTTATTCCCATGAATCAGTACAGTCTAAGCCAAGTGGTGCTCAACCTTTTATGCTTCACGTACCCCCTGGAAATACGTATGTAACTTGCGTACCCCTTATATAGATAGGTAGATATATAGTTATAGTATAACAATGGTTATTTTCACTTTGTTACTAGATCTAATGGTCCGCAAAATTCCCGCCCTGCCCACGGTCAGTAGGGGACACCGATGGGCTTGGAAAGGCCTCCGTCCGTCGGATGGGACGTTAAGCCGTGGCCCCGTGTGCGGGAGAGCCATACCCTGTGCACGTTAAAGAACACGCTGGATGGCCTTGACGGGAGACTACCATCTGTCTCCCAACAGCTGTTCCAGTGGGTCCCCTCCCCCAACCTTCTCTGAGCCTTCGGGGTCCATGTGACCTGGCCATTTAGCCCATGGTGTGCAAAAAAAGTGCCGCTCAGAGGTAAAACAACCCAACCCTAGATCTAACGGCTTTTGAGCTCTCACGGCGTACCCCAAAACATTTTACCACGTACCCCCAAGAGGTACGTGTTACGAGGGAAACCGCACTTGGTCCCTTGAAGGCTGTTGATCGTATAATGGCTTGATTAACTTTAATTGATATTTTAAATCCCGGTTTTAGTAGAGATGCAGGTACTCAGTTAATTCACTCTAATTGATTTACTGTAGTAGGGTAACAAAGTTTAATCAAAAGATAAAGCTGATATAAAAAGCTGCATTAATTAACAATAATGGCCTAAGCAGAGTGATACTAGTTCGAGAATTTCGCAGAGAATTCTACTTTCAAAGGCATCTGAAGTTAGGTCCCTAATTCTTGAAAAGTTTAATTACCTGGATAAAACTTAAATTCCTCGTTACCCAGGCGGGAACGTCCGTCTAAAAGATGGTCTAAATCCTCGTCTGAAGTATTGGCACTCGGATAAATATTAAGTAAATATGAGGGCAGACTTTTAACTTGAAGATGAAGCTCAGCTGATTCAGCTCCAGAGCTATGGGGAAATCAGAGGCTATGCTCGCAGCTGGGGTGAGCGTTATCTAGCTCAGATTTTCTGACGCTCTTCGTGACCGACTAAAGGAGAAGACAGAGAACGGTGCGTGGTTCAGGGTAATATCCTTTCTTCCTGATCCAAAAAACAGCTCTCAATCTTACGTTCGCGTTCTCTATTGGTTCGCTGACGAAGGGACGCTCAGAGGATGATAACCATATTAGGCATCCTACTGGGATGTGGGATTTCAGGGAAACAATCTCCCAACGGTCTGAAAATAGGGGAGTCCTTATAAGGTTCAAGAGTGGGAGAGCGATAGAGCTCAAAAATAAACTTCTGGTTTCTGTCTGTTTTAGACTTATAAGAAGCTAAGCTGTTTTCTTATAATTATTTCTACTTTATTATATTTTCTACTTTATTAGTTATGAAGGGATGCTATACCATAATAACATTCCTTCCCCCTTAAATTTTCACTCCAGGGTTTTCTAGGATTTGCTCTGATCTATTCCCGTTTCCTTCAGATGTCAATGATTTACAAGTATTCACTAAGAATGTAATAATAATCTGCTTTTACAAATGACCAGCAGCTCTAAGAATCACAGAAAAATGTAATACAAAACACAAAAGGCAGTGGCAATCATCCTGCCTGAAAATTAAGAGAGGCAAAGTTCCATAAAGTAATTCTTCAAGGTGGTGGCTTGACTGTCTCTCTCGGGTAATTCTTCTGATGAAGTGTAGTTGATATAGGTACGATCATCAGTAGGAGTCATATCTTCAGTGGGGCGGGGGTGGCTCAGTCGGTAGCGCGCCAGGCTCGTAATCTGCAGTTCCCAGGTTCGAGTCCCAGCTGGGTCAGCGTTGAGATTTATCTCCGCAAAATTCCCCGCCCTGCTCACGGTCAGTAGGGGACACCGATGGGCTTGGAAAGGCCGCCGTCCGTCGGATGGGACGTTAAACCGTGGCCCCGTGTGCGGGAGAGCCATACCCTGTGCACGTTAAAGAACACGCTGGATGGCCTTGACGGGAGACTACCATCTGTCTACCAACAGCTATTCCAGTGGGTCCCCTCCCCCAATCTTCTCTGAGCCTTCGGGGTCCATGTGACCTGGCCATTTAGCCCATGGTGTGCAAAAAAGTGCCGCTCAGAGGTAAAACAACCCAACCCAACCCAAATCTTCAGCTCCAGGTAGTTTCGGATGAATTCTCCTTGTTTTACAACATTAATTCATGAAACAATAAAACTGATATAAAGTATTAGTACTGCTCTTATCAAATTAGCGTTTACAAATAGACAATACAAGAGATATAATAAACAAACACAATCCAACAGTAGTAATTAAGTACATTGGATATTTAATAATATATCCAAAATATTGAATCCAATTGGTTTTCATTAGGGAATTCCAGAAATCTGCTCCACTGAAATATAAACCTCTAGAAGCAAGACTCGAATAGTTTAATCCATAGACAGACAAATTTGGTTCCAATAAACAAAAGCTAAGAAGCTGACATGCAAAAATGATGCGCCCATTGAAACATATCTTTTCCTTATGACATCTAGTCGAAGTTTTAAATTCTATCTGGTATACTTCAGGGGAGGTTGTTAACTTTACTGATCTTGTAGCTACTACAAAAACAAAAAAAGGTTCCATGTTATATAATTTATTTTATTTTAATTAATTTGATAAATTAGTACTTAGCTCTGAAGGGCGATTCGTACAATTGAATGCTGAACAGGCAGCTATTAAATTATCAAATCGTCGTTTTTATATATCAAAAATCATTGTTACTACAGTTAGAGTTGTTCTGAATAGAACAATATGGCTGCCGTCACTCTAGCATCAACTTTACTGCTTTGAGCGTCTCCTCTTTCTTTTTACCTCCATAGTAAGCTCTCCGGATAAAAAATAAGTCACCCCTGGTTGGATGTCACCTAATAGCGTATAATGCCTCCGTGAGACCGAAGAACAGCCGAAATCCTGTCTGGCATAGATGCCATCAGTATGAGGATGTAGTGCACATCAATATTCATCCACTCTTCTAGCAGCAAATGCCACTATTCGGCCAGATGGCTGGGCAGCGTTTCACTCGTTGCCCCCAAATAGTCCCACAAGTTTTCTATGGGATTCAAATCCGGGGATTTGTTGGGGCAGTCGAGATGTTGAAAGGCTTCAGAATGTTCCTTGTGCCAATCTGACACACTTCAAGTCCTGTGCATGCAATAATTGTCATCTTGGAAGACTGGACTCATCCGACCAGATCACACACTTTCAAGAGTCGATAGTCCAGTCTTTGTGGCGCCGTGCAGTGCTGTTGACATGAATCTTTTCCACAGTACTCTGCTGCAGATATCCATGGAATGTAGTTCCCTTTGCAGTGTTTGTTCGGAAACAGCTTGTTGTAGGCCTGCATTGACTGGAGCAACTCCTGCCTTGTTGCAAAGCGGTTTGCCCTAACAGTATGTGACACGCTGCGGCAGTCCCTATTGCTAAAGTCATTCTGCCACAGTTCTGGCGACGATTTGCAGTGGACTACGATGTACACCATTGCTGGAAGACCTTTTGGACAGTATGTTTCGACACACCTGCAATGGCAGCAACTTCTTCTAGGCCAAACACAATAACACCTTTTTGCCACTCATTCATATTTTTGGTGAGACCCATGTTTCACAGAGCAACTAACACACACGTGGCACACAACCACTTCTTGCCACTGTATGAACCCCGTAGAGCACGGCACAGCTATTTGTAGGACACATTTATTACTGGTGTACCCTATGTTGCTCTCGAAAGGACATAAGCTTTTTACGGCAGATGACTAATTTTTTATCCAGTGAGCTTATTATGTAATGCATAACTCGTGGTCATCAGTTATCTCACCACAAATTAGTATTCATTTTCGTTTTCTCTCTTCAGGAATATTTTCTTCTACCACAAATGTGTTAGCGTCTGAATAGTCGATAAAATATTAGTATTTTGAATCATCTACTATATTACACAAAGAATTAATATTGGTATGGAGCATTTGTTCGAAATTTATTTTAAAATTCGTACGACGAGCATTAAGCCACTCATTGTTTCCACTCGTTTCCGCTACCAGAACTCTTTAAACATTCAACGAATATTGCTGAAAATCCATTTTCTCAAAGATTTCATTTATATACTTGACTCATCTGTCACATTTCCTTACACAAAACATTATACGGGATTAAGCGAATTTGATCTTGCCTTCCTCACTGATGTGACAAGAAACTTTAGACATACTCTGTACTATAACAAAGGTCTTTTTCTCTCAGGGGACTCGGAAGACCCTTTTCTCTCTAATTTTTTGCCAGATTACAAATTTAGTTTGGGAATCATATGGAATTTTTTACTCTTTTTCACTATATCACAAAAAAACCTCTTTCACACAATTTTGTTTTAAGCCATCGCAAAGAGTAAAAATTATACTTTTGAAATCTTTTCGAAAAATGTTGCATAGTTGGAAACAAGAATATTAAAATTAATCTTTTAGAAATACTTTTTTTAGTTGAAAAAACTGCATTTCTCAATACCTCAAATTTAGGAGTAACAAAAATTAGATTATAAAATTAAATACCCCCTCAAGCAGCTGCTTGCCGTAGAGGTCTGACAGGAGCCTTTCAGTTTATATGCCATAGTTCTGGGGATGGCAGGACCTCAGCAGAAAAACGACACATACATCCATGCCTTCACCCGGGGTTAGAACCCAGATCCCTAAGATCAGTAGCCAAGCGCGCTAACCACTCGGCCACGAGACGGTTACAGTATTTAAAAGTAAAAGGAAATAAGCAATTTCAAATACACTAGCCAATTGGCTCCAATATTATCTATATTTGTGATCCTCAAAATAGACTTTCGACTTTAGCCCCAATATTTTTCCGTTTTGTACCACTGCGAAACCAAGGAACCTTTCTTCCTGTCTACCTAGTATGTATGGTTTGAAACTCCAACCCGAAACCCTAAGATTTCAGTCCCATTCTTATATATTTCCCACTAACCAATTCACCACACTTGACCATGGTCTTTACCAATTATTTTTTAGTAAGAATCAATGACCGACTGATCGATAAATAATATAAACTGACAGGCTCCTGTCAGTCCTCCGTGGCAAGCAGCTGCTTGAGGGGGTATTTATTTTTAACTTTTATCCTTTTGCTATCTATTGGGGGTGATGTACCTTTCATTTTTCTGCATTTTCAATCAAACACTTTACTTCCAAATTACTTTCATCCACCAGTTTTCTGTTGGAGGAAAGCAAGTTTCCCCTTCTAATGGAGTTGCTGTGGTTTGAATTTACTCTGAGCAGCATTTATTTGCAAACAACTGAATAAATGGCCAGGCCACGAAGACCCCAAGGTGTTCAAAGTTGGGAAACCACTGGACATCTGTTAAGAGACAGATGGTAGCCTCTCAAGTGTTTTGTAACGTTCACAGGTTAAGACTAAGTACACAGGGTCATGCTTCACATCCCATCCAACAGACAGCAACCATTCCAAGCTCATCAGTGTCACCTACTGAGCGCAGGTAGGGGGAGATTCACAGAGAAAAATCTCAATGCTCACCCAGGTGGAACTTGAATCTCAGAACTGCAGATTACAAATCTGCCATACTATCAACTAAGCCACCCCCAACCCTCTGGATTTGGAACACTATAGTTTTGTTTTTTCATACTCACTTGGTCTATTAATTTCAACAGGCATTTTTTTTCCTTAAGTATATGAGTATGTTTCAATAAGGTTGTGTTGAAATGGGTACAGAATGAAATAAAATTGATTGCAAAATAGTGGCATGCATCTTTCATGTACCAGATACGTATTCATATCACAGTGGCAGGAATTCGTTTACATGCTGACGGAGCAGGCATTCACACTGCTCACTCGCGACCTCTACAACAGTAGCGTCTGTCTGCTTCAATAATGTACATCTTCCACGTACAACATACGCATTTTTTGTCTAGTGTAGCCAATTATAACGTTTTAAATTTCTTTTGCAATTTACAAGGATATCTACGCCAGGACTTCTATTAAAATTGGCGAATCCAAACGTCACATATTAGTACGCATGTTATTTCTCACATCTTCAAATTATAAAATACACTTCAAGTAATAAAAATTTGAATTAACCGATAGGTTAGATCGTTTTAATACTGCAAATTATTAGTATCACGATTATTCTTTATTAAAATGCTCTAACCTACACAATTAAAATTTTTATTATCCCCCGTCAACCCACAACCCCCACTTCACCACTCTGAATATACCAATTGGTCACAAACAGACCCCCATAACCCCCTTACCCCTCACTATAAGGGAAAAAAAATTTATGGTATCAAATATCCTTTAATTCACAAGGAATACAGTTTGCACTGGACCCCTTCCAGTCTACTTCACTGCATTCCACTTCATTATTATTGCTAATCCAAGTGGCTAACAACCATCTCCTTACCCCCATATACCTCAATTCCCATCCCCATTAAATTAATGGCACATTTTAAAATTTTTAAGGGCAGTTAATTAAAGGCCCCTCTCCCCCTCACCCCTAAAAATTCCATTTCTACAGTTAACTCCCTCCAATGCAAGAGGATTTAATTCTCCCCCACACCATTAAAAATTTATAACTATCTCAATCTCATACCTTTAACTAGTCCATCCTATTTCCTAGGTAGTTACGCTACGTTGTGTAACGCAAGCGTTAAAATCTACCTTATTGACACCAACTCACAGCGTGTCCCACAAAAAAGCATTATACATTTCACCCTCCATCATGGAAGATATTTTAACTACTCCCCACCACTCTCCAACACTTTTTACACAGAAGCAGCTTCCCTTTGCTTCTTTTTTTTTTCATTTTTCAACGAATTCAGGCAGCCTGCGAGCCATTAAGCCTAATCGCCGAAATGTGGGATAACCAGCACTTTACGGTTCTGGTCCCGCCAGTCATTGCTTACAGCGCCCAAAATTGAATTTTGCGATTGGACTGTGGGTTGTGGGGAGATATATCAAAAGATTTTCCAACTCGAAATTCAAATTTCGCCAACTGAGCAACTTCCTTAGATTTTGCTCCGTGGAGGGGGGATTGAGGCAATTTTTCTATTTTTCACAACTCTCTAATCTGAATTGTAGGCAATTCGGTGTGAATTTTCCCTTTGATTTAGCCAATTCTCCTTAAGTTAGAGTGTGTTGCACATCAACCAGTGCAACACACCCTGTTTCCCCCCAATAGGGGACCACCTTGAAGTGGTGGTGGGGGCTTCGGGCCCAGCAACCCGGTCGAGGGCTGTGCCGGCCGGATTGGGGTCCCGGTTGGACATAGCCAAGACCAACCGAGGTCGAGGATGCCGCCGACCGGTTGGGCATGCCGGTTGGACGGTGTCTTAGACCTCACCTCTCAGGTGCTCTGGGTGAGCAGTTTGAGGGCTCGGCAGAACGGATTTGGTCCCCTAGTAGGCCTGAGCCCTCACCAAAGTCTGGGCCTTACTAAAAGTCTCCACCCCGGGAGCCGAACGAACTTGGATCTATATATCTTTGTTCATGGCTAACTGGGGAAGTTGCACATCAACCAGTGTCCGCATGTATAGTTGGGCTGTTTTACCTCTCGGCAGCATTTTTTTTTTTTGCACACAATGGGCTAAATGGCCAGGTCACAAGGACCCCAAAGGCTCGGACAAGTTTGGGGGAGGGAACCCACTGGAACAGCTGTTGGGAGTCTCCTGACAGTTATCCAGTGTTTTTTAACATACACAGGGTGTGGCTCTCCTGCACACAGAGTCACTGCTTAATGTCCCATCCGACTGACGGCAGCCTTTCCAAGTCCACTGGTGTCCCCTACTGACTGTGGGCAGGGAGTTTTGTGTAGATGAATCTCAACAATGACCCAGCTGTGACTCAAACCTGAGAACTGCAGATTACAAGCCTGCCACGCTACGCCCCCCCCCCCCCTCACTGGTAGTGCTTTAGGCAGAACCAGTGGGCTTCTCCATCAGTATATTTACCCCCCCCCCCTCACTGGTAGTGCTTTAGGCAGAACCAGTGGGCTTCTCCATCAGTATATTTACCCCCCCCCCTCACTGGTAGTGCTTCAGGCAGAACCAGTGGGCTTCTCCATCAAAATATTTACCCCCCCCCCTCACTGGTAGTGCTTCAGGCAGAACCAGTGGGCTTCTCCATCAGTATATTTAACACCCCCCCCCCCCCCGCACATACAGTTCGACATCGTCTGCAGCATCCGGGCATCTTTGCTAGGCAGCCATTGCTTCAGCTACCATTCACTCCACAACACAGGCATATGGGATTGCAATGGTGCCAAGAACGTTGCACATGTGCAAATGGCATTGCATCTTCTTTTCAGACGAATGCCGCTTCAGTATGCAACACCATGATGGACGAATCCATATCTGGCGGTATTGTGGCAACAGACTCAGTGAGACATGCGTGATGCAGCACCATACAGATCTGGCCCCTGGTATTATGGTATGGGGTACCATTGGTTTCCACTCACGCATGCACCTCGTACACATTACCGGTACTTTGAACAGCCAGCATTACATCACCAAGGTGTTGGAGCCTGTGGTCATACCTTATCTTCAGGGGCTCTCTGGTTCCATTTACCAACAAGACAATCCCAACCACATGTTGCATGCATGTCCAATATTCCTATATAAACTGCATGGACTGGCATTCCCCAAACCACATCAGACGTCTCATCCTCTCAATGCCGGACCTAGCAGCGGTTATTGCCGCTCATGGTAGTTACACAAGATACCGATATTTTTTCTATTCCACAAGTCTAACCGAGTTGTATTTGTAATCATTTGATCCTTGTAACATAAGATATGTATTCACTATACTATATGGCTTTGATATCTCTTATCTTTCCTGGTGTTGCACTTTTAACGGCCAGCAGATGGTTATTAATCACTATGCCACTTAAAGTCAAATAACCCTGGATTACTGATCATATATGAATAAAAATCGGCACGTGTTATATTTTGAAGTATACTGAATAATTAGAATTAAACATTTTTCTGACTAAACTTTAGTCAGTATTTAAAATAAAACTTATTTTATTTCACAAATTGAAAGCATGTCTTCCATTTCTACCTTTTCTGTCCTCCTTTTAGAAACCCTAAAGTAAGTCCTTTTAATAACCCTAAGTGTACACAACTTTGCTTGTACTACAAATGTCCGAATGTACACGTACGAATTCGTTTTCTCACGCAAGTCTGAACTGGTATTTTCGAATTTACTCTACAGTTTTCCTTTTGAATTTTTATGATGCTGTTAGCTAATTTCAAACATGTTACAATTTAGTAGATTTTGTGATTCCACGATAAACGCCAAAAAATTTTGATTAATAAACTATTGACCAAAATAAAACTTAAGTTACTAACGGGTACAAGCTTTATTATAAAACAGATATAATTCAAGAAAGTTTGATGCATCAAAATTATTTCTATACTCTACATAAGAGAGTTTAGTGCTCATCAAAAACGTCCTGAAGGACATCAACAAATACCTCTCTTCCCTATAGCAACGTTTAACCCTTTAGAGAGAAGTCACGTTAGAGCCTTGTGGTAATTTAATTCTAGTGGTATATTAACGCAACTGGGTAAACCTTACTCTTTAATTTTAATCATCAAAAAGTATATACGGATGGTTTTAAAAAAAGTTCTTGACACGTATCGAGATTTGCACTAGTTCCTCCGAAATTAACGACCTACTTGTTTGAAAGCTTGCCAAAACTTTTTTTTTCTGTTAGAAACGAAGGCTGTATTGTTTCTCTCTTCGCTGGCAGAAGATAAAGTTCGCTCTGCATTGTTGTTGTGGAGCCTACTAAAGACAGGGAAAGATTTTACATTTTCACAAGGATGCAGAGCTTCAGGATTACACGAAAACAATTCATGCCAATTTATATCAGATATGGGTATCATACCTGTTCATATGGCACTATTACGAGATGAATGCGCAAATTCGGACAGCAAAGCTTGGAAGACCTCTTTTGCGCAGGAATACTGAAGAACATGAACAGGAGAACCATCATTTCCGTTTTTGAACTCGTTAAGGAAAACACACAGCACCTTTCTGACAATAATTTTAGATGTCAGTGCGAAAACAATTATTCATCAAAGTTTCAAAAAATCTGTCATATGGGTACTCCAGAAACTGATAGAACAGCAAAAAAGGGCTACAGTTGACTTGTGCAAGGAGAAGCTGGCAATGTTTGAACCTAGTGGTCCCAAATGATTAACATTGTCACAGGTGATGAGATGTGGTTTTATTACGATTCTCAGACAGATCGACAATTATGTTTGGAAGACGAACTGCATCGTCAAATCCTCCAACATGACTTTAGCTCAAGGTAGATTAATTTTTCACAATCACATTTTTTTTTTCGTTTCCCAAGGAGCGGTAGCCCTGGACAGCGTATCGGAAAAATTACTATAAATGGCCAATGCTACATCATTTCGCACAAAATGGTTAAGGAGAAGCATCCAACAACAGGCGTCGGCCATCATGGCAATGCCAGTGCTCACAAAATTTAGCAAGTTACTGCCTATCTGGAGCAGGAAAAAAAATCAAACCCTATCCCTTTCTACATATTCACCCAATTTTGCACCATAAGATTTTTCGTTGTTTCCAAAAATTAAAAAGGAATTTGTTGGGACCCTTTTTCGAGAGTGCAAGAGGTTGCAAAATACGTTCATTCAGAGTTGTAGATTAATCCCCAGCAGGAGCCAAGACACCAAGCATTCCAGAATTGGCATAGAAGTCTGCGTTGGGTTGTTTTACTTCCGAGTGGCACTTTTTTGTACACCATGGGCTAAATGGCCAGGTCGCAAGGACCTCGAAGACTCAGAGAATGTTGGGGAAGGGGACCGACTGGAACAGCTGTTGGGAGACAGATGGTAGCCTCTCATCAAGGCCATTCAGCGTGTTCTTTAACGTGCACAGGGTATGGCTCTCCTGCACACAGGGTCACGGCTTAACGTCCCATCCGACAGACGACGTCCTTTCCAAGCTCATCAGTGTTCCCTACTGACCATGGGCAGGGCAGGGAATTTTGCAGAGATAAATCTCAACGCTGACCCAGCTGGGATTCGAACCTGGGAACTACAAATTACGAGCCTGATGTGTTACCGACTGAGCCACCCGCACCCCACGTAGATGTCTGCAACTTTGTATAGATGCTGGAGGGGAATACTTTGAAAGCGAATAAAAATTTTATTGAGGTAAGTGCAATGGTGTTTGTAATGCAGATGCATGTCATGAACTTTTTGAATACCCCTCGTATTTATTGTATCCCGACAGTCTAAAATTAATACTAGTGCTCATTGCTAAATGAACCCTCTTCATAATTTAATCAGATATCCTTTACCGTTACAAATTTTCCTTCTTTTTCAGTCCATACTAATTTTTACACACCTTTAACACAGAGAAAATATTAACACATTGACACTTAAACTGGTTTCATAGGAAAATGGACGCTCTTTCGGTAATATCACCGTTTTCATTTAGACACACCAAACCAGACCTCTTGCATCTGCAGTTTTTTTCATCCACCAAAAACTAGCAGCACTGTTCCCATAGCATGCATTTAAATCCGGAGAGGTTAGAACGTCTGAGTTGGGCTACTACCTCTGAGCGGCACTATTTTGCACACCATGGGCTAAATGGCCAGGTCACATGGACCCCAAAGGCTCAGAGAAGGTTGGGGGAGGGGACCAACTGGAACAGCTGTTGGAGGAAGAATGGGGCCGTTTAAAAACCTAATTAACATTTAGAAATTTATCGGCTGTTATTTCTGAACGAGAAAATAAATATAAGGGGAATGCTAAATGACCGATTTTCTTTCGACAATTGTCTTTGAAAAATAACCTGGTATATGTTTACATTTTTTTCCTTACTAGCAATTCTAGTTGTAAAAATTCTCTGGTGGATGTGTCTAAATCAAAAGGTTTGTGATTATTTTTCCAGATGATTTTTCTTTTGAAAGTTATTTTTTAAACGAATGAAGCAAAAAATTTAAATTATAAAAATATGTTGGATTTTCTGTTTATAGTTTATTCTTTAAATGTAAAGTGTTTCATTTTATCTTTTGCACTTTATCATGTAATGAGTTAAAAAATATGTTAAGATAAAAATATTTAACATTTACAATAATCTTTTACAACGTTGGGTTGTTTTACCTCTGAGTGGCCCTTTTTTGCACACCATGGGCTAAATGGCCAGGTCACATGGACCCCAAAGGCTCAGAGAAGGTTGGGTGAGTGGACCCACTGGAATAACTGTTAGGAGACAAATGGTAGCCTCCCGTCAAAGCCATCCAGTGTGTTAACGTGCACAGGGTATGGCTCTCCAGCACACAGGACCACGGCTTAATGTCCCAGCTGACAGACGGCAGCCTTTCCAAGCTCATTGGGTGTTCCCTACTGACCACGGGCAGGGCGGAGAATTTTGCAGAGGTCTATTCTCAATGCTGAACCAGCTGGGACTGGAACCTGGGAACTACAGATTATGTTAGAATGTCTGAAGCCCTGTGTTTAGGGTTAAAGAAATAATTAATATTTTAACTAAAATAAAACTAAGAGTAAAACTTTCTAATGTGTAAGAATGGTATGGGCTTCACGAACGAAATGGGAATAGTGCTCACAAAAGTGAAGCAACAACATTGCTAGGCACTCGCTCCCACAGATGTGGATTGCTACAAGACCTGGAAATGAGCACTTCATTTATTGTTACACGTTGCTTCTACTGATGTATTTTCGCAGTTATCTCTATGAAGTCTGTAACCTGGGGACTTCACAGGGTCTGCAGAAGGAGTATAACTTCATATGGGCTCTGTGATGCTGAAAAGGTTGGGAACCACTGCTCTAAAGCAAAACTTAATGCAAAAATGAAAAATAAAATTAACTAATTCAAATCCTGATTTTTTTTTTTTCTACACTATTAGTAATAAAATGCCGTCCCATGGCCGAGTGGTTAGCGTGCTTGGCTACTGATCTACGGGACCTGTGTTCGAGTTCCGGGTAAGGCATGGATGTTCGTGTTCTTTTTCTGCCGAGGTCCTACCATCCTCTCAGACCTTCTACTGTGGCATATAAACTGACAGGCTCCTGTCAGACCTCTGTGGCAAGCAGCTGCTTGAGGGGGGTATTTATTTTTATTTATTTTAGTAATAAAACTGCTATGGAAGCTAGTATTGTTAAAAACAAAATTGACTGTCTCCAGTATTTCAACAATACTCAACTTTCATGACTGTTTATTGTTAATTTCTTGAAATTATTTTATTATTCAGGTTTTACTTAACTTCTGTAAGAAATCTTATGACTAGCAATTTTGCGGTTATTTCAGCATCCATAACTCGATTACTGAACAAAGAAGGAAAATCAAATTTCATTGATACCTTTGACCTTTGACTTATTTTCAAGATCATTATTCTCAAATAACCTTATTTTAAATGAGATCTTTCAATTTTACTTTATACTGAAACAGGCACTGATATAAAGACAAAAAAATTAAAGAAGGGTGTGGGGAGAAATTCAATCGAGCTGGAAAAAAGTGAAGAGGTGCTTTAATGAGCACTCAATGAAAACGTTTCCATTTATTACTGAAGCTCATATTTTATATCAGTAAATGAACAAAATCATCTTTTATGAAGCTGCTTTATTACATACATCACAGATGTGGTTTTTATTTAGTATATGTGCTTGAATATCTAGTTACAAAGAGCGACGGTTTGGAAATTGGTTGCAATATCACATGCACATGATTTTTCATTTCTATATGCAAATTACGATGCACATTTTCAGTAAAAAAACATTACCACACATATCACACCTACATGACTTTCTTTCATATGTATATCCAAAAATATACACAAGTTGCTTTTTCACATACAATACTACCACATATAAATGGCATGTTTTTGCAGAGATCATTGTTGTAAATTTTTTTTATCACATACAGTATACACATATCACACAGACTAATAAAAAAAATACCCCCTCAAGCAGCTGCTTGCCACAGAGATCTGACAGGAGCCCATCAATTTATATGCCATAGTACATCTGACAGGATGGCAGGACCTCAGCAGAAAAACGACACATACATCCATTCCTTATGCGGGGCTCGAACCCAGGTCCCTTAGATCAGTAGCCAAGCATGCTAAACACTCTACCAAGGGACGGCTTCACACATAGAGCTACCTCTCATTATAACATTTTCCCCTCCATTTTAGATATCTTTAAAAGATTTCTTGACAATTTTAAAAGTTTAATTTTTTGCCTCTATTACCCTTACTAGCATCCTCAAGGGGGAGGCATATGGCATATAGTGACATATGAAAATTCTCTTCAATATCGTCAGACAATATATAACAAATTATAAACATGTAACGATAATGAAAAATTTATTTAGCATTGTTAAAGTACACTAATGTTATTAATAAAACTTTGACATTTAACACTTCTATCTGGTTTATCAACAAACAAGCAAGAAAACATTTGAGTACAATATATTTTCCTACTGCACTTATCATGCTATGAGAATTAAAATATAACAGCCCTTCAAACTTAAAAGAACTCCATTAAAATTTCCTTCTTTTTTTCTCTTTAGAATTCCTGATTTAAATAAAAAATAAATACCTGCTCAAGCAGCTGCTTGCCACAGAGATCTGACAGAAGCCTATCACCATAGTAGGTCTGTGAGGATGGCAGGACCTCAAGAGAAAAATAACACTAACATCTATGCCTTATCCGGAGTTCAAACCCAGGTCCCATTGATCACCAGCCAAGTGCATTAACCACTTGGCCACAGAACAGCTAGATTGCCTTGTAGAAAATCCGCTATTCAAAGAATGAGGTTTCTTTTTTCTTTTATCTATAAAGAAATCTTATATGGATTACATTTTTGGAAAACATTAGAATAAATGCCAAATGTTATTCTTGGTGGAAAACTGTTTTCCACTTATCACTCAAGCTCATATTTTATATGTATGAGTAAATGAACACAAAACCTTTTTATGAAACTGCTTTACTACATACACCATATACTTGGTTTTTATTTAGTTGTTGTTTTGGGTTGTTCTACCTCTGTTGTTCCCTGTTGTCTCACCTTTTTTTGCACACCATGGGCTAAATGGTCAGGTCACATGGACCTCGAAGGCTCAGAGAAGGTTGGGGGATGGGACCCACTGGAACAGCTGTTGGGAGACAGATGTAGCCTTCCGTCAAGGCCATCCAGCGTGTTCTTTAATGTGCACAGGGTATGGCTCTCCTGCACACGAGGCCATGGCTTAACGTCCCATCCGACAGACAGGGCATATCCAAGCCCATTGATGTCCCCTACTGACTGTGGGCAGAGCGAGGAATTTTGCAGAGATAAATCTCAACGCTGACCCAGCTGGGACTCGAACCTGGGAATTACAGATTACTAGCCTGGCGCGCTACCGACTGAGCCACCCCCACCCCAGGTTTTTATTTAGTATATGCTTTAATGTCTGATAATAAAGAGCTACAGTTTAGAAATTGTTTACAACAAAGATCACATGCAGATGACTTTTCATTTCCATGTGCAAACTAATAACGTAGATTTTTCTATTGTAAGCATATGTTTATGCAGAGATCATTGATGTAAAAAAATTATCACATACTTTGCACATGTGACTTTTCCTTTGTATGTATGAGCATATGCCTGCTTAGATAACTTTTGTCTAAGAATCTTCTGCCACAAACGTCACAAGAATGGGGTTTTTCCTTGCTATGTGTAAGCAAATGTATGCGTAGGCTACTACTGTGTGAAAATGTCTTACTACAAACATCACAAGTGTAAGGTTTTTCTTTGGTATGTGTAAGCAAATGTATACGTAGGCTACTACGGTGTGAAAATGTCTTACTACATACATCACATCCATGTGGCTTTTCTTTGGTATGAGTGCGGATATGGATTTTTAAGCTATTCCTCCATGTAAATGTTTTCCCACATATATCGCATGCATGCGACTTTTCTTTTGTATGTATGAGCATATGGTTAGACAGATTATATTGGTTTGAAAATGTTTTACCACATATATCACATACATCTGACCTTTGTTTTGTGTGTGTAAGCAAATGTGCCTGCAGATTACTTTTCTGGGAAAATGCTTTAGCACATACATTGCATATATGTGGCTTTTCATTTGTGTGTGTAAGTATATGTTTATGTAGATTACTTTTCTGAGCAAATGCTTTATCACATACATTGCATACATGTGGTTTTTCTTTTGTGTGTGTAAGCAAATGCGACAATAAATGACTTCTGGTAAAAAACTTTTTAGCACACACATCACATGCATATGGCTTCACATTCTCATGTCTAAGCAAATGTTTATGTAGATAATCTTTTTGGGAAAATACTTTACTACATATATTACATGCATGTGATTTTTCTTTTGTATGGATAAGTAAATGTCTATGCAGATAATATTTTTGGGAAAATGCTTTATCACAGAAAGTACATGAATATGGCCTTCCTTCTGTATGTATACGTAAATGGTTACGTAGATAACGCTTTTGGGTAAATGCTTCATTGCATACAGTGCATACATATAGCTTTTCTTTTGTATGAGTAAGCAAATGTGTCTGTAGCTGACTTCTTTGCAAAAACCTTTTACCACATACATCACATATATGTTGCTTTTCTTTTGTAAGTGTGAAGTTATGTTTAGGTAGAGAATTTTGACACGAAATCTCTCCAACCTCTCCATTGTAGACACCCCCTACATGTGAATTGTGTGAATTTTCTTTTACGTACGTAATTAAATACAAGTAAAAAGTGCAATTGATCAAATCTGCTTTTTCACAAACATTAGTTGCACAGGATTCATCCATTGCTTATTTATACAAATGAGTTCAGGATGCCTTTCTCTTTAAATCTTTCAGAAATAAATTGAGATTTTTCTTAAGTGTGAGTTAACAAGTATTTAGGTAACATGTTACTGAAAATAGTTGACAAATATCGGAAACAAGTGAGCAAATATGTAAACCAATTACTTCTTTGGAAAAGCTTCTACTACATATATATTGGTTTCTTTCCCCACTTAAAATGTCTGCTTCTGTATCAAAGGGTACTAACAAATGCTTTAGCTAAATATTTCACGTGTATTTATTCCTTTCTTTGCCTTTTCAGCATATGCAGTAGAATCAAAATCGTAAAAAACGTTTACACATCCAATCTCTTATAACCTGTACACCATTTCTGCAATTCAACTGGTTGTTACTCTTAATTTCAATAGCAGCCTCTCACATTTGTTATTATTCTGTGAACATCAGCAGTTTGCAGTAAAAAAACTTGTGTTTACCTAACCTATTTTTCTCCTTTTCCTCTTATCTTACCATGCAAGTTAGATTTCAAAACAAAGATTAGTTAAGTTCTGCTCCCTGTCATGTCCAACCTGTAAAATGAAGAAAGAAATCAACACAACACTAAATTTAAATGATGATTATCCATCAGTTCTGTGAAACTTGGAAATGTTTTTATTTTACTACTTGTTTCTTAGTTCTAAAATATACAAGATGTCTGACAAATAATGGTGAGGTTTCAGGAAGCACTGTCCCTAAATGCATAAAAGGCATCACCCTGACTGAATGCTGTACATTCCTCCACTCAAACAGCTTCATGGCCAGCTACTAGTAACATTATGCACCACCACATGTCTCAAGAGATTTTAAGGAAGTTCTTACTGCAATATTTCCTGACAGATAGACTGGCAAGTCTAGTCCAAATTCTATGGCCACCAAGGAACCTTAATTTCACACCCTCGATTTTTGAGGCTTGTAGAGAATTGTGTTTACATGGACAAATTTGAGATCTGAATCATTGAAAGCCAGAATAAGAGTGCAACTGAGCAAGTAACAAGAGATATGCTGCAGAGTATAGAACAAAGTAGGATACTGATTGAACATATCCAGGGTCACAAATAGTGCACATGTGGAAATTGACTAGTTGTGTTCAAAATTATTTCAGGTTTGCTTTCAATTAAAATATCATTTCCCACAGCCAAGTGGTTAGCATGCTTCGCTACTGATCTAAGGAACCTTAGATCCTCACCTGGGTTCAAGTCCAGGTGAGACATGGATGTACATCGTTTTTCTGCTGAGGTCCTGCCATCTTCTCAGACCTACTATGGCATGTAAACTAACAGGTTCCTGTCAGACCTCTGAGGCAAGCAGCTGCTTGAGAGGGTATTTATTTTATTTATTTTCTTGAATACATATAATTATTTTCCTACATATTGGTTCTCAAAACCCCAACCATTATTTTTTGAACATCCTGTATAATGTTCAACATTGTTATTAATAAAAATCTAGAATACTTATCACTTCTGGCATATATGGGATGATCATATTCAAAGAGCATGAAGTTTCATTTCTGACTATTGGATCCATTAACATTTGTAATTCCAATTAATGGATGATTCAAGAAATGCAAATAGTTATTTCATTAGCACATTTACAACATAAAAATAGTTTAAAATATTCTTCAGTAATAAGTATCACAGGAATGGTTAGTCTCTGATGGTCTAGTGTTATTAGGACACTATTCTGAGAGATGTAGATTCAAATCCAACTCAGGTCAAAACTAAATTTTTTTCAGCAAATTATTTCAAGTGTTTCCCTGTCAACAGAGCATTTCTTGTGATACTTTATTACCAAATTATTTATATAACACTGTAAGCATGAGTAACAAATATTATTTTCATTATATGAGGTAGCATGGTTAACCAATTCCCAACATAGATGGCACCAATAGCAAATCAACAAAATATGTGGGAATGCTTATATGTATTATGGCTGATGAAAACAAATGGTCTCTGATGGTAGAGCAGTTTTAGGGGTAAGCTGTGAGAGCTCAAAACTTGCTAGATCTAGTAACAAAGTCACTAAGTTGGCAGCACTGCTACTGATTAATTTCTGAGAACTGAGATATAAGTAAAATTGATATATGCAATTTATGAATAAAAAATTTAATGTATATATATAAGTTTTATTTTATTCCCATTGTTATACTATAACTATAGTTTTATCTATCTATACAAGAGGTATGCTAGTTACATACACATTTCCAGGGGGTACATGAAGCATAAAAGGTTTAGAACCACTGCTTTAAAGATTTGTATTTCCCACTCCTTCTGGATTCAAAAATTGTGAATCAAAATATTTTATTAGTGGCTTTACTCAAAACTAACAATACTCTTTTAGCTAAAAAGGAGCAGAGGAGGCTAAATTATTTGGCTGATAAGTCACTTAAGCTTATTTTGTAAAGAAAGAACTGCAAGAATGTCCTTAATCAATACCCTACTAGTCCTAATCGAAAACATTACAGAGAGCTTAAAAGATGTATAAAGTATCAGTTAGCTGCTGATAAGAAACTTTGGCTTGATGGCTTGGCTGACAAAACCAAGGAAGCAGAGAGCTGTACCAGATAGTTAATGTTTTATGTGGTAGAAAATGGATAGGCATACAGGGATTGAAGGATAAACAAGGTAAGATTATGGAAAGTGAAGATTCTGTCATGGCTAGGTGGAAGAGCATTTCAGTGATGTTCCAAACGATGTGGGTAGTTCTACTCCCATTGTTTGTAATGATGATAGCTGCATTACTGTCTTTACCATATAACAGTCTGAACATGATGAAAATCATAGCATTACCTGTTAACTTTTTAATGTCAATACATCAAAAAATATTTTGTGGAAAAAATTTCGACAACATACGGGGCATGAACCTGCGTCTCTCCAAAAACATGCCAAAGTTATTTTGGCTGTTTTTCTAAACTTAAACTACACTGCTCACAAAAATTAGGGGATATTTCAAAATGAATATGAAGCGATAAAAAAAAGAAGCATTTGAATTGTTTTCATTAAACAAGAACATCAGAGAAGCAAACGACAAGTCAAAGAAGTTGTTCGATTATGAAAATGAGATGCAAACTCAATTGTCGTGATTGAATAGCAAGTGACATATTGGTGGGGGTGAACAGAAGCATGTCAAACTGGATGAGAGTGCCACACATTGTTCAGTAGGGTGTATGGTCGCCAAGACTACCAAAACACACTGACAATGATGGGGCATGGACAGGATCAGAATGTCCAGCAGTTCTTGTGGGAACCTCTACCATTCTTGCTCCAGGGCAACTTCCACCTCAAGAAGTGTTGTGGGAGGCATTGGACGCTTTGCCAGACATCTTCCCAGTGCATCCCAAGCATGTTCAATGGGATTCAGGTCTGGAGAACATGAAGGCCAGTCCATGCGTTCAATTCCTGCCTCCTGAAGCATGTCGTTGATGAGATGCGCACAATGGGCCTTGCATTATCGTCCATGAAAAGAAAGTTGTTTCCAACTGCTCCAGCATAGGGTACCACTATAGGGTGCAGGACCTTATCTCGATATCTGACAGAAGTCAGTGATCCGTTCCAAGGTCGGTACGACCACCAATGCTGATACCAGCCCACACCATGATTCCACCACCACCACCACCGAAGGAGTCCCTTTCTCGCATGAAACGTGGATTCTCCTGTGTTCCCCGTTCACGCCAGATCAGGACACGATGATTGTCAGGTTTCAGACTGAACCGTGACTCATCAGAGAAGAGGACAGTTGACCACTCATCACAGGTCCAATGACGATGCTCATCAGCCCACCGTCTACGGGTTCTACGGTGTTCAGCAGATAACGGAATGCATACCATTGGTCACCGGGCATGCAGTCCAACATGATGGAGCCGATTTCGTATGGTCTGGGTGTATATCCGTTGTCTAGTGGCAGCAAAAGAAACTGTCCCCGCAGCTCTGCTGCCCCTGTTACTTCTTGCCAATAAGGTCAAGTAGTGGTCATCTCTTGCTGTTGTGGCAGATGGGCAACCCTGCCCTCGTCTTCTTCGTACTGTGCCAGTCTCTTGAAAGCGATTCCACAGTCTGCTAATCACGCTTTGGGATGTTCCAAGTGCTGTTGCCACTGTCATCTGTGTTTGACCAGCTTCAAGACATCCTATGGCTCTCCAGGCTTTGCATTTGGGCAAATCGTGTTGCAGGGGCATTGCAAGGGCTGGGAAATTGCAGGATGTGGTCTTTCAAAATCAGGGAAAGTGCTGATACTCCAGTACTTTCAGCCTTTTGTATAATGCATTTTCACCAATGACATCAGAGCTGGTTTTGCATCTCATTTGCATAATCGAACAACTTTTTTTGACTTGTCATTTGCTTTTCTGATGTTCTTGTTTAATAAAAACAATTCAAATGCTTCTTTTTTTATCACTTCATATTCATTTTGAAATATCCCCTAATTTTTGTCAGCATTGTACATAAATACCTAGGTGTTGATGAAATTATTAGAGCTAGGAATGTTTCGGTTATAATATGGCTGACTAAAATTTTGAGTATCTTTTATAATCAAGGCATTGTTCCTATGGATTTTACCTAATCCTTAACTTTTCTTAATCCTAAGGACTAAAAAAGGTGATCACAGTCATTGTGATAACTATAGGGGTATCAGCCTACTCTCTGTTCCAAGGAAAGTTCTTTGAACTATTGTGCTTAATAGAATTAAGAATCTGGTTGACAGGCAATTACGTGATGAGCAATGTGCATTCAGAAGTGATGGGGGATATATAGATCAGATATTTTCCTCAGGCAGATTTCTCAGAAATGTTCAGAGTTTCAGAAATCTTTGGATACTAAAAAAAATAAAATAAATACCCCCTCAAGCAGCTGCTTGCCACAGAGGTCTGACAGGAGCCTGTCAGTTTATATGCCACAGTAGGTGATCTGAGAGGATGGCAGGACCTCAGCAGAAAATCGACACACACACACACACACATCCATGCCTAATCCGGGGCTCGAACCCAGGTCCCTTGGATACTAGCTTTGTAAAATTCAAAAAAGCTTTTGACTCTGTTGATTGCCATAATTTGTGGCTGATCATGAGATCGTATGAAATACCAGACAAGTTAGTTAACATAATGAAAGCTCTCTATAATAACACTGAGTCATGTGCGAGAGTTGGTAAGGCTTGTAGCAATTGGTTTATCATTACTTCTGATGTTCGACAAGGGTGCATTTTGTCTCCTTTTCTCTTTAGTCTGGTTATTGATTATGTTATAAGAAATTCACTGCAAGGGAAAGATTTTGGGATTAAATGGTTTGAAGATCTGAAAATTTCTGATTTAGATTATGCTGATGATTTAGCCCTTTTGGCAAATGATGTTGATGAGATGAACTCTTTCATTCGAGCTGTTGATGAGACTGGTAGTAGAGTAGGTTTGGTGATAAACAGAGAGAAAACTAAAGTGATGAAAATTGGTCAGGCAGGCTGTGATTCAGTTAATTTGAATGGTTGCAATCTTGAGCAGGTGTCACAGTTTAATTATCTTGGGAGCTATGTAACAGATGCTGGTGATGTGCAGCATGAGATTAACTGATGGATAGGGATTGCTGCCGTGACTTTTAAGAATCTATGGAGAGTGTGGAGAAATAGGCATATAACCTAAAGACTAAAATTAGACTGTATAATAATTTGGTTCTTTCTAGAGTTAGTTATGGTAGTGAAACTTGGACCCTTTGTAAACAAGATGGCAAGAAACTTGATGCTTTTCATTCTAGATGTTTCCACAGTATCTCAGGATTTAGGTGGTCAACTTTGTAACTAATGATGAGGTTAGGCAAAGGAATCTGCAACCTCCTTTAAGCAGCATATTGTGCAGAGAGAGACTCCACTGGTTTGGCCATGTTGCCCATATGGATAATTATAGATTGGCGAATAGGGTTATGAACAGTGTGCCTAGAGGCTTCAGAAGGAGGGGGAGACCTAGGATGCGGTGGGCAGACAATGTCAAACAGGATCTTGTTAGAATTGGTGTGCAGTGGCCAGATGCAGCAGATGTAGCTCAGGACAGATATGCTTGGAGAACTAAATTAGTCTGGTTGGACTTCCATAGCCCATGGCTGCTTGATGATGATGATGATAAGATTTTCCCTCCCCATTTATCCCTTAAAATGAAAAACTTCGATTTTCCTAGGGGAAGGGGGGTCAAAGCATTGCTGTCAAAATAAATATCTTTACACTCCAACAAATCTCCAGATTTGTAGCATAGACAATTTGCGATATTCATTTAAAGTTTTCCCATTTTCAACTTTATCTCCTTTAGAGAATTTAATAAACTTTTGGGAGATTCAGAAAATTCAGACAATTGTCAACTCAGCTGTAGCAAAACCATGGTTTGTAAGAAAAGCTAGCGTCCCCAAGATCTCAATGATAAGGTGATTCAGAAAGCATCAAAGCCCAGGCAATTCCTCCAAAAACCAAAACGTTTTGTTGAAGATGTATCTCTTCAACAAAAGCATAAGAGATGTCAGATTGCTCTAAATTAATTTATTACTTTCATCTCAATATCATTGTAAAAGTATTTTGCTTCTTCTTGGTTTATTCCTCAAATAATTTATTAACATCACTGGAGTTAGGTCAGATTGCACAGGTAGTATCTTTTATGGTGCTGTAGCCAGTACAGCTCAGTATTGTGGTTTTCAATCATAATTAGATTATGTGAACACTGGAGACATATTGCATGACCTAGAAAAAGATTTAAAGGAGTAAACTTCAAAATTTTACTTGTCACCAGGATTGGCTTCGAAATTTTGTATCATTTGTTTTCATTGCAAATGATGGGACCAAACTACAACACATTACTTAGAACACCATTAATATGCTCAGTTCACCTTTCCTGAAAGAATACATACATCTTCAATAATCTAGTCACTTTATTTCTTCTGATTTTACCCAACAAAATACTCACTCTTTGCTACAACTCCCTGTTGTGCTGCCCAGCTCCTTCCAATGCCTGATAAGGCTATGAAGCTAATCTTACCAGCTTTTAATTAATCCTTTATTCATTTATTAGGTTTCCTGTAGTTCTGTTTGTTGAGACTGGTTCTTTACCCTCCTTTCTATCAGAAATAGGCATTCCCTGGTCACTCAAATGACTCTCCTCCTCTTTACCCAGAACATCACTTCTACACTCGAGAATAGCCTGTTTGAAATGATCCCATCATCCTTCAATCTCTGATATGAGGAGCATCTCCAGTACTTGAAAATATCAGTGACTAGCATTTATGGCAACTGGGGAGACTGCACTGTTCATGCTTCAACAGTTCATATATATATCATAGGTAGCCTAATAGGTAAACAATAGGTTTCTGTCCTATGATCTATAAGAAGTGCCAACTGCAGTCTTTTAGTCTCCCATTTACCTGCATGCTAAGCATTAAGTTATAATCTCTAGAAAGCAGTATGGTAATAAAAGATCTTAATATTTATTATTAAATCTTTTATTCAGTACATCGGAACTAAAAGAAATTGCTTTTTGATATTGTTAAAAGATATCTTCTGTAGATCAAAATTCCATATAGTATGAAAAAAAAACATCTTTTTTTTTCTCATTTATAAACTTGCATTCAAAAAGTCATGAACTCTACCAGAGACTTAACTTTCTAACCATTTTAGATCAGCATAATAATTTATAAAGCTATGTGAATTAACACTGATAAATCTACACATGTGAAGCTCTCGGTTGCCAATTATCAGGATGCCCCACCATAACATTCTCATAACTAACAATAAAGCAGTCCCTTCTCTGATGTTATAGCTGTTTTGACAGGTATCTTGTTTTCTCCAGAGGTATATGCTGAAAATTGATGTTGTAACTGAAATTGGAAGTAACTCATGTGAAGACCACAATTTACCACTCACTAGATTCGACAAGTGATGTCTACATCACATTGAACAGGCTATTCTGGTGGAGGTTGGACTTTTACCTCTTAGCAGCACTTTTTTGCCTCTAATGAAGACCAGGTCAAAAGAGCACTAAAAAAGAATTGAGAGAAGGGGATCCACTGGATAGCTGTTATGAGACAGACAATAACTTCTCCATCCTACCTGTTCTTTAGAATGCACAGGGTACATCTCTTCTGCATACATGGGGCACAGCTTAATATCTCATATGATGGATGGTGGTATTTTTGATGTCCCCTTTTCACTAAGGGTATAGTGGGGGTCAGTAGAAACATATCTCAATGCTAGAACAGTTGGTACTCAAACCTGGGAACTGCAGAATATGAGTCTGACATGCTACAGGCTGAGCCAACCCCTGTCCAGTGTTGAAGGGGGTGGGTGGAATACAAACACTGACTTCATGCAGAGCAACCTTATTCCAAGACACTATGTACAGCTCCCTGTACATAGTGTCTTGGAAGCTATCACTGTGGCAGTTGACAATTCACAAGACCAGATGTTACCAGTTACCCAGATGATATTTCCCTATTGTCTTGCTGCCAAATATATAGAGTGAATGTCCTGAGCAGTTATGCCCTGAATTGTTTATTATTGGTCTACAATTAACTTGATTTTTAATATAATATCAGAAGTCTTGAGAGGACATTTTAATTCATTTAAACAATGGCATTATGCAGAAACTTCCAATGGTAAGAGAGGGGAATTGCTTGTTTGAGTGTAATGAGGGAGGTTGACATCTTGAATCTGATTTTCGGAATTTCCTTAAACATGCATCTTTCAAGCCTCAATGTGGAGGGCCATTTAAAGCACTTTGAGTGTGCCATTTAACCCTTCCAGTGTCCAGCCTGAAAAACTGATTTCCATCCAGAGGCCAAGCTATTTTCTCCCTATGCTCAGCCAAAAAATATTTTCATTTAGAACTTTTTTACCATATAACTAAAGAAAGGAATTATGGCACGTTATATGCCAAATTAATCAGCATTTAATTCTTGATTTTCTAAAAATATTTAACAAAATTGATGACAAATTTTATTTTAATAGAACTTTATTTTCAGAGTCCTGTAGTAAATATATGTATCTGGCAACACAAATAAACATTTATTCAAAAAACACCAATGGATAGAAATGATTATAATGTACGTGAATAGAAAGGCTGTTTATTTCTGAATAACAAAGAAAAAAATAATTTTCTTCTTTAAAGTAAACATTTCTTCTGATTTGCAATTTTTTCCCTGTACCATACTTTGAGAAAAGTCCTTCGCCTGTCATTTCGAATTCTGCAAATGTATACAGATGTCCTGGATACAGGAAGGGTTAAACTATTAGTTTCAATGCCCTGAAGTGAAAGGTTAAAAACACTGCTGTGAAACAGTTATTTCTTTCAACTAAACTCTTTGATCCAAATTTTGAATAAAATATATCGTGACCAGGTTTTTATTAATCCAGTATTTTTTAAATATTTTAGTAAATGTCCAGCAACAGTTAAGAAAAACAGTGATCTAACTCTTTTTTACAGGATGGAGTTAAACAACGTTCAGTGAAGGTGGAAATAAGACTGCTTTTCTATTAATAGAATTATTGTCACTAGCATGACTCTGAATTCTATATCTTCAAAACTAACTACATTTTTAAAAAATATACATGTCGAACTACACAAGTTATTTTTCTTATAGGAAGTGTTTACATCATTAAAAGGAGACAACACTAGTTTGTATGAAAATATAAGCAGTAGTTGCAGCATTTTCCCCGTCAACTGCACATCCAGCAACATTACCACCTTTAGAATAAAAATGTGGTTCAATATGTATCTCATCCATCATTAAGATAACATTTTTGTGCAGAGAGACTTGTAATTTATTTTCCTGCTGTATCATACAATAGGATATAAAGGTCTAGGTTTTTAACTTTGATTATTTTTGTGTGACTTCATCACCCAAGTTTGTCTTGTGCTGAATTTCACATACCTAAAGGAAGTTCATACTTTTAATATATTAACATTATGACTAATTGTGAAAATTAATTACATTTATTTTAGACTAATACATCAGTGGTCATTAAATTATAATCACTCCACTCTATGTGTCAATGGAAAGCAATTCTGATGCTCCATAACTTAAAACTGTTAAATTCTACAAATTAAACCTTTTATAGTAAAATACAGTGTTGGAAAACAATATTGTAATGTAACGAAAAAACAGAAAAATGAAATGATTTTTGAATAATGTTAAGAATAACTTTAATGGAATTTCAAAATGTTTATAATGTTAAAATGTAACAAATAATGGAAATTTTTATTTTGTTATTTTCAGTTCTTGTGTTTTGAAACATTTCAGATTTTATATTTTTAAGATATACTTAGAAACTTGTGTGAAACAGACAGATGTACAATTTACTTTTATGATCAATGAACAAAGCCCTTCATTCGCACATTTGAAAAGAACTTGGAAAGCAGCTATCTTAGTCACCTTCGTTGCAATTGGCACTCAGTGAAAGTGCTTTGTGATAGCCAGATCACAGTCATAGCCAGCTGCAGTGGAAAAGGAAGAGTCCCATTAATGTAGAATGGGTAACCAGGGCAATTACAATAGGGAGAAAATGCTAGGTACATTACAATTCAATGTGACTGGCTTAGACATTTAGAAAATGAACTATGTAGGTGAGATAATTTGGGTATAGGTTAGAGAATTAAAGGAAGGGACCATTAATTTATTGACAATAGTGGAAATTTTTGGTTTTGATATTACCACCAAACCTTCAACTTCCCTCTTCCCCCCCCCCCCTCGAAACATTTTCATTGTATATATTTTCAAATCCATTAACAATAAACCTCACCTTGTCATATGTTGAGAAAAAGGAGGAAATTTTCATGCTTCAATTGAGCAGTGAAAAACCATACCTTGCACCTCTCTGCAGCTCCTTTAAGAAGTTGAGTTGTTTTACCTCTGAATGGGCTAAATGGCCACCATGGGCTAAATGGCCAGGTCACATGGACCCCGAAGGCTCAGAGATGGTTGGGGGAGGGGACCCACTGGAACAGCTGTTGGGAGACAGATGGTAGTCTTCCGTCAAGGCCATCCAGTATGTTCCTTAACATGCACAGGGTATGGCTCTTCCGCACATGGGGCCACGGCTTAACGTCCCATCTGACGGACGGCAGCCTTTCCAAGCTCATCGGTGTCCCCTACTGACTGTGGGCAGGGTGGGGTCCTTTAAGAAGAGACTGTGCAAAGTTAAATTGGTAATGTTTTCAATTTCTTTACTTTTCTTTGCCAGGCATAACACTTAATGTCTGATTCTGCCTTCTCGTGGTGCAGGCCATTATTTTCTTTCAAAGGAGATACTCTCTTGTGGAAGTCAATGGAAGAGGAGAGCTGCCAGATTAGTGTGGTCTACTGATCTGGACAACTATGGCTACTTTTCATTTTTTTCCTACCCTGCTGAGGAGTGGTCAACCACACAGGATCCTGGTGCTGACCATATATACCAACCTGAATGGAATTATGGCTCTGAGCTTGATTATGGATCCTGAATATGCTCCACTGGTGAGCTTCTGTGAAGGGCTCCACTGTGTTTTCTGTTTGTGGGTTGACAGCCCCAAATGTATAGATTCACAGGATATGTTTTGTCAGCTAGTGGATAATCCTGAGCAGAGGTCATCGCAGGCACCTTAACTTTTGCTTCTACTGGCATTGTCAAATTCTACATTGGAGGAAGTCTTTCAGTGTAAATGGCTTCAGCCTTTAGTGATGGGGGAACGGGTCTTTGCCCCATGCCTGTGATTAGGGGGCTGTTTAATATTCTCACCATTCCCTCTCCCAATAAACATAGTTTCTTTAAGCATCCCACTAACCATTTTCTCTACATAGGTAGTTTGAATGTGAGGGCTCTGCACAGAGTTTATTCTCTTGATATCCTCACACAAGAATTCCAGTTATAATTGAGATATTCTCGGCTTGCAAGAGACCAGATGCATAGATAAAGGTCAGATTCTTAAAAATAATCTTAAATTTCTCTGTTCAGGGAGGGACAATAATAAGCATCACCAAGGCGTCAGTCTGCTTCTCAGCAGACATGCCAGTGATGCTCTTCTAGAATATCAGTGCATTAATGAAAGGTTTCTTACTGCAAAATTTCAGACAAGCATTAAAGACTTGAATGTCATCTGTTATTATGCCACCATTGAGGATAGGTTTTAAGGACAACTCCAGGATATTTTGAATTCTGTCAACATATATTGCCCTTGTTCTAGGTGACTTCAATGGCAAAGTTGGTACCGATTCTAACCTTTGGGGAGGGATGATAAGCCGTTGGTATTGGTAGCTGCAATGGGCAACGTCTCCTACGGATAAGTCATCTCAAAGATTTCATAATAACTAACACTTATTACAAACACCGTGACATACATAAGTACACATGGATTTCACCTGATGGGCTGCATAAGAATATGATTGATTATATATTAATTAACAGCAAATGGGCTAGTTCTGTTAGGAATACCAGGGCATATAGGGGAGCTGAAATTGGATCTGACCATTATCTTGTTAAAAGTGTCTTGCAATTAAATTTAAAAAGTGTTGTGCTATGGTTAAAAAATTTACCTTTAATACTGAAGCTCTGAAAGACCCAGTTATAGCTAAAGCTAACCATGATAGGTTACTTAGTCTTTATGACGGTCATGGTTTGCTTACTACTGAAGTTGAGAAAGAATGGGACCGTTTTAAACAGGCTTTTTTGGAAATAGTACTCTTTTAGGGAAAAAGGTGCAGAGGAGGCAGAATTATTTAAGTGATAAGGCACTTGAGCTTATTTCAGAAAGAAAGAACTGCAGGAATGTCCTTATTAAATACCCTACTAGTCCTAATAGAAAGCATTATAGAGAGCTTAATAAACATGTTAAAGTCAGTTAGTTAATGATAAGAATCTTTGGCTTGATTTCTTGGCTGACAAAGCCCAGCAAGCAGTTAGACAGCACAACAGCAGAGAGCTGTACCAGATATTTAATGTTTTGTGTGGTAGAAAACATACAGGTATACAGGGATCAAAGGATAAGCAAGGTACAGTTATAGAAGGTGAGGATTCTGTCATGGCTAGGTGGGCTGAGCATTTCAGTGATGTTCTAAACAATGTGGTTAGTTCTACTCCCATTTTTTGTAATGATGATAGATGCATTACTGGCTTTAATGTTTTTCCCTATAACACATTCTGAAGTTATTTTGGCTGTTTCTAAACTTAAATTACATAAATCCCCAGGGGTAGATGAAATTACTATGGAAATGATTAGAGCTGGAAATGTTTTGGTTACCACATGGATGACTGAAATTTTGAATATCTTTTATGATAATGGCATGCTTCCTAAGGATTTTACCAGAATATTATTGTCCCTATTTTTAAAAAAGGTGATCACAGTTCTTGTAATTACTGTAGGGGTATCAGCCTACTTTCTGTTCCAGGTAAAGCTCTTGCATGATTGTGTTTAATAGAATTAAGAATCTGGTTGACAGTCAATTGCATAATGAGCAATGTGGATTCTGAAGTGGTAGGGGATGTGTAGATCAGATATTTTTACAGTATTTAGAGTTGTGGTAGTTTTAATATTGAATAATAGCCAATATCAGAAATAACAATTAACTATGAAAGTTAAAAATACCTTTAAAAAAAAATCATTTTAAACAATTCAATAAAAGTAATGAATACTATAGAAATTTACATGAATAATTCTTTTAATATTTGTCAGTTATGTATACATTTCTTGTGATTGACATTCTGATATTAATTATTTAAATTAATTTTCAACATTCAAATGTAGATTGATGCAGTTTGTGATTGATGCAATTTATCATGAGTGATATTTTGCCAGTGTTGGCAAACAAAATGAAAAACATTTTATGTATTTCATTACAGCCAACAAATTTAGTACTGTTTGTTATTACATTTTTCATTACAACAAAATATAAATTTCCTTATAATGTTATGTTAATGTTATTTCAAAATGTTTTTAGTACAAATGCAAAATAATGATATACGTGTTATCATTTTTATTATATATGTGCATGCAATAGTGTCATCCAGCAGTTTACATCAATTCAATCCACTTGTTAAAAAAATAAAAAAAGGAAACATCAATATTAATAACAATCATTAATAATGAAAAAAATACTTATGTGAAAACAGAATTGCTGCAGTTACCTTTTCTGCTGTTGATTCTTAAAAATTTGGTTTAAGAACAATAATGAGATAAAAATTGCAATCTGGAGGCTCAGTTACAAATAAAATGGATGACACCACTGTAAATATTCTAATAATGTACATTGGTTTCCATAAATTAAAGAAAATCCCTATGTTAAGTCAATGGGAAGCTAACAATCAAAGCTCTATAACTTTTAAATTTTTTTTTTGTTTTGAAAAATATGATTTAAAATAAAGATCTGAATCAAATAAATCAATATTTCAATTTTCAACAGTATTCGTTCAGTATTTAATGATTTATGGAAGTTGGAATATTTAACAACAGCAATGCCAGTCTTAAGGAACTTATACCAAACTGAAGAAGTGAAAGAATTCTTTACACAAAGTTTTAAAATACAAATTTATTTTATTAAACACTTTGATACAATACTTATTACTAAGTTTTAATTAACTTCTGAAGTGAATTTTGTGGCTGGCATTGTTATTGCTAAATATTTCAACTTTGATAACTCATTAAATACTGAATGAATATTGTTGAAAATCGAAATATTGATTTATTTGATTGAGATCTTTATCTCCAATAACATTTTTCAAAGCAAAAAAACTTATTTTAGAAGTTATGGCGCTTTGATATTAGCTTCCCATTGACTTAACAGAGCTTTTCCTTAATTTACAGAAACCAGTGTAAGTAAGCCATACAATCGAAACTACCGAACACAGGCATATTATCTGGATTTAGTTTTCAGGGGAGAGTGGTGGTCCGTGAATTTAGCATCGGAGAGGATTCGAGAATTTAGTTTTGAGGAGTGTTCATAAATTTACTTTGGGCAGGGGGATAGGAATTTAGTTTGGGGGAGTAAGTCTGAGAATGGCTTGAGTCATCATCATCCTCAAGCAGCCAAAGGCTACAGAGGTCTAACCAGACAGCGCAATTTAGTTCTCCAAGCATATCTGTCCTGATCTATATCTGCTGCATCTCACCACTGCACACTAATTCTAACAAGGTGTTGTTTGACATTGTCTGCCCACTGCATTCTAGGTCTTCCCCTCTTTCTGAGGCCTTTAGGCACACTGTTCATAACCCTATTTGCTAATCTATAATTATCTATATGGGCAACTTGGCCAAAGCGGAGTCTCTCTCTGCACAATATACTGCTCAGAGGAGGTTGCCGACTCCTTTGCTTACCTCTTCATTACTTGCAAAGTTGAACCACCTAATGCCCAAGATACTGCGCAAACATCATCATCAGCGTCATCCTCAAGCAGCCATGGGCTACGGAGGTCCAACCCGATTGTGCAGTTTAATTCTCCAAGCATATCTGTCCTGAGCTACATCTGCTGCATCTGGCCACTGCACACCAATTCTAACAAGATCCTGTTTGACATTGTCTGCCCACCGCATCCTAGGTCTCCCCCTCCTCCTGAGGCCTCTAGGCACACTGTTCATAACCCTATTCACCAATCTATAATTATCCATACTGGCAACATGGCCAACCCAATGGAGGCTCTCTCTGCACAATATGCTACTTAAAGGAGGTTGCTGACTCTTTTGCCTAATCTCATCATTCTTACAAAGTTGACCACTTAAATCCCAAGATACTGTGGAAACATCTAGAATGAAAAGCATCGAGTTTCCTGCCATCTTGTTTACAAAGGGTCCAAGTTTCACTACCATAACTAACTTTAGAAAGAACCAAACTATTATATAGTCTAATTTTAGTCTTTAGGTGTATATGCCTATTTCTCCACACTCTCCATAGATTCTTAAAAGTCCCGGCAGCAATCCCTATCCATCTGTTAATCTCGTGCTGCACTTCACCAGCATCTGTTGCATAGCTCCCAAGATAATTAAACTGTGACACCTGCTCAAGATTGCATCATCATCATCATCCTCAAGCAGCCATGAGCTACGTAGGTCCAACCAAACCGTGCAGTTTAATTTTCCAAGCATATCTGTCCTGAGCTACATCTGCTGCATCCGGACACTGTACACCAATTTTAACAAGGTCCTGTTTGACATTGTCAGCCCACCGCATCCTAGGTCTCCCCATGCCTCTAGGCACACTCTTCATAACCCTATTCGCCAATCTATAATTATCCATACGGGCAACATGGCCAAACCAGCGGAGTCTCTCTCTGCACAATATGCTGCTTAAAGGAGGTTGCAGACTCCTTTGCCTAACCTCATCATTAGTTACAAAGTTAAACCACCTAATACCCAAGATACTGCGTAAGCATCTAGAATCAAAAGCATCTAGTTTCCTGTTATCTTGTTTACACAGCATCCAAGTTTCACTACCGTAACTAACCCTAGAAAGAATCAAACTATTATACAGTCTAATTTTAGTCTTTTGGTGTATAAAACATATTTCTCCACACTCTCCATAGATTCTTAAAAGTCCCGGCAGCAATACCTATTCATCTGTTAATCTCATTCCGCACATCACCAGTATCAGTTACATAGCTCCCAAGGTAATTAAACTGTGACACCTGCTCAAGACTGCAACCATTCAGATTAACTGAATCACAGCCTGCTTGACCAATTTTCATCACTTTAGTTTTCTCTCTGTTTATAACCAAACCTACTCTACTACCAGTCTCATCAACAGCTCGAATGAAAGAGTTCATCTCATCAACATCATTTGCCAAAAGGGCTAAATCATCAGCATATCTAAATCAGAAATTTTCGTATCTCCAGTCCATTTAAGGCCAAAATCTTTCCCTTGAAGTGAATTTCGCATAACATAATCAATAACCAAGCTAAAGAGAAAAGGAGACAAAATGCACCCTTGTCGAACACCAGAAGCAATGCTAAACCAATTGCTACAAGCCTTACCAACTCTCACACACGACTCAGTGTTATTATAGAGAGCTTTCATTATGTTAACTAACTTGTCAACTACTTGTCAGGTATACCATATGATCTCACAGTCAACCACAAATTATGACGATCAACAGAGTCGAAAGCCTTTTTGAAATCAACAAAGCTAACAACCAAAGGTTTCTGAAACTCTAAACATTTCTCAAGAATCTGCCTAAGTGAAAATATTTGATCTACACATCCCCTACCACTTCTGAATCCACATTGCTCATCACACAATTGACTGTCAACCAGATTCTTAATTCTATTAAGCACAATCATGGAAATAACTTTACCTGGAACAGAGAGTAGGCTGATACCCCTATAGTTATCACAAGAACTGCGATCACCTTTTTTGAAAATAGGGATAACAATAGCTCTGGTAAAATCCTTAGGAACCATGCCTTTATCATAAAAGATATTCAGAATTTCAGTCATCCAAGTGGTAACCGAAACATTCCCAGCTCTAAGCATTTCTGTAGTACTTTCACCTACCCCTGGGGATTTATGAAGTTTAAGTTTAGAAACAGCCAAAATAACTTCAGATTGTGTTATAGGGCCAACATTAAAGCCACCAATGCATCTATCATCATTGCAAACAATGGGAGTAGATCTAACTACATTGTTTAGAACATCACTGAAATGCTCAACCCACCTAGCCATGACAGAATCCTCCCCTTCTATAACCTTACCTTGTTTATCCTTCAATCCTTGTATACCTGTCCGTTTTCTACCACACAAAACATTAACTATCTGGTACAGCTCTCTGTTGTTGTGCTGTCTAACTGCTTCCTCAGCTTTGTCAGCCAGGCCATCAAGCCAAAGATTCTTATCAGCAGCTAACTGATCTCTTACATGTTTATTAAGTTCTCTGTAATGCTTTCTATTAGGACTAGTAGGATATTGATTAAAGACATTCCTGCAGTTCTTTCCTTCCGAAATAAGCTCAAGTGCCTTATCACTCAGATAATTCTGTCTCTTCTGCTCCTTTTTTCCTAAAAGAGTACTGTTACTGTCCAAAAAAGCCTGTTTAAAATGATCCCATTCTTCCTCAACTTCAGTAGTAAGCAAACCATGACTGTCATAATGACTAACTAACCTATCATGGTAAGCTTTAGCTATAACTGGGTCTTTCAGAGCTTCAATATTAAAGGTAAATTTTTTAACCCTAGCACAACACTTTTTAAGTTTAAGTTGCAAGACACTTTTAACAAGGTAATGGTGAGATCCAATTTCAGCTCCCCTATATGCCCTGGTATTCCTAACAGAACTAGTCCATTTGCTGTTGATATATAATCATATTCTTATGCAGCCCATCGGGTGAAACCCATGTGTACTTACGTATGTCACAGTGTTTGTAATAAGTGTTAGTTATTCTGAATCCATTGAGTTTACTTACCTGTAGGAGACGTTGAACATTGTTATTGCAGCTACCAATACCAAAAGGGCCTATCACCCTTCCCCAAAGGTCAGAGTCAGTACCAACTTTGGCATTGAAGTCACCTAGAACAAGGGTAATATCTCCTTTCTTGACAGAATTCAAAATATCCTGAAGTTATCCGTAAAACCAATTTTTCTCATCCTCATCGGCATCCTAAAAAATTGAGATTCAGAGAGATGAAAGTTTATTTTGGAGGTTGTGGAGGTTCAAAATTAGCTTTCCATGTACATAACATGGAATGGCATCATAATTCAATTAACATTATTTTTTAATTTTCCTTTGCTCGATAGCAAAATAAGTATGCATTCTTTATTATATATGACCAAAAAAATACTTATGTGTAAGCATACATTACTAAAAAACACTTAATGTAAATATGTAGAAGCGAATTTTACAAATGACAAGAAATTTTAGACAAAGTTCTGAATTTTCACATAATTCTCTCAAACATGTTTCTCATGTGAATGCTTTGCATATTATTCCAAATATTTTTAAAATTTTGCTTTCATTATATAAATGTGCACACTTTACTAGGCTGGTTCATGAATTAATGCTCAGCTCTTCAATGAACTGGCCTATAAATTTCAATCAAAAATTATTGTCATGTCACCTATGTTTCAAGCAACTTAAAACTGCAATTCGTGCCCTCAATGCCGACCAAGTTACTAAATTACAGAATTACTTATTATTTCCATCAAACATAAACTGCTCGAGTATGATGATATTGTAGCGAAATGCATGTAAAATCAATTCCATTTAACTTGTACACAAATAAATTAGTTCAAGTTTCAGTTTGTATCATAAAATCTTAGTGTAAAGGATTTAATCACGATAATGCTGTGGTACAAAGTTAAAACATAAAACTTCCAGAGAGTAATTCTCAAACTAGGAAAGTGCTGTACATACCATTACCATATATGGGATCCACTTAACTAATACCTTAGAATTGCCCTTAACTTTATACATTAATTCAAAATTAACTCTTCCTTCAAGAGACCAATTAGAACCATATATAAAGCAAAAACATATTTACCACTTATGCTGGTACAATTGCATATTTTGCAGCATTGTCATGCTGTAGTTGGTAATTATGTATGCTACCAGTCCTGATAGTAGATGTTCTTCTAGCAGTTACAATGCTGGCATAGATGTTATGAACTGACACTATTTTCTTTAGTTTCCTCATCCACAAGTTTGAACTTCATTCATTTGTGGTGCACAAAAAGATGGTTTAAGTGGTCAGTTGTTCATGGTGGTATAAGTTCTATTTCTTTTACGTAGGATGTTACATACAGCGACGCTTTTAGCCATGTTGTTGCACATTGTAACCTCAAGGTAATAGTAAATTCTCATAGGGCATTACATGAACAGTTCTTTTGTTGTGAAAAGCACTTTTCCCTGCTTGAAAAGATTTTAGATACGCTCCTTACTGGAAGAAAGCTAATATTCTGATGACCGTTAATTTAATATTGGCCAAAAGCCATTGCTTTTACAACATTAAAACTTTTAAAAAACATCTTAAAAACACGAACCCTCCAGGCTCATTACGCGACGCGTTTCACCACAAACTCATAACACGTAGCATCCTCAGGCGAATACGTTATATATAGCTAGGTGAAGTTTAAGTAGCCACCTTCAGTCTAGCCCAGTCCTTTGCGTACTGAGTGCTGCATGCGCAACTCGTGACGAAGGTTGCAATAGGAGATGCCATGCCGACGGAAGGGGTGGAATCTCGGTATTGCAGACCTCATGACGATGTTTATGTATATTTAAAGTTTCGGCGTATTGTAGTTGAAGTTTTTTAAGCTGTTTTTTAAAAATTTTAACGTTGTAAAAGCAATGGCTTTTGGCCAATATTAAATTAACGGTCATCAGAATATTAGCTTTCTTCCAGTTAAGGAGCGTATCTAAAATCTTTTCAAGCAGGGAAAAGTGCTTTTCACAACAAAAGAACTGTTCATGTAATGCCCTATGAGAATTTACTATTACCTTGAGGTTACAATGTGCAACAACATGGCTAAAAAAGTCGCTGTATGTTACATCCTACGTAAAAGAAATAGAACTTATACCACCATGAACAACTGACAACTTAAACCATCTTTTTGTGCACCACAAATGAATGAAGTTCAAACTTGTGGATGAAGAAAGTAAAGAAAATAGTGTCAGTTCATAACATTTATGCCAGCATTGTAACTGCTAGAACATCTACTATCAGGACTGGTAGCATATATAACTACCAACTGCAGCATGAGAATGCTGCAAATATGCAATTGTACCAGCATAAGTGGTAAATATGTTTTCGCTTTATATATGGTTCTAATTGGTCTCTTGAAGGAAGAGTTAATTTTGAATTAATGTATAAAGTTAAGGGTAATTCTAAGGTATTAGTTAAGTGGATCCCATATATGGTAATTATATGTACAGCACTTTCCTAGTTTGAGAATTACTCCCTGGAATATTTATGCTTTAACTTTGTACCACAGCATTATCGTGATTAAATCCTTTATAAAGTATAGCTGTGTGTTAACTTATTAGCAAAATCTTGGTGTTCACACTTCAATTTCTATCACATAATCTTTCAATTCACAACATTAATATTTTATCATACTGAGAGTTTAATTTTATAGTAAACATCAACTGGCCTCAATATCTAATCAACATGCCATTTACAATATTTGATATACTATGGGACTTGTTTTTAATCATTTCGTTTTTCTCATTGGGGCTGTAAATGGTGTAATATGCAAAATTTCATTATCTATTTGCAAAGTTATTAAAGTTGCCATTAACATTTCAAAATTTTTGTAGTCAGAAGGTTCAAGAAGTTATGAGATCGTGGTGAAATTAGTGTCCAATTAGGGGCTCTCTACACCAACCAGTGTTAGAAATATTTAAATGTATTTTACGAGTTTTTTGACTTGGTGCACTTTACAGGCAAAACGAGGATAAACGTTACAACTGAGGAACTTTCAGTCTTAACAATTATAAAAGGGTGAGAAAGAAAGTAACATTTTTTCGGCTAGTATCAAATACATACAATTTTATGCTACAAATAATGGAAATTAAAAATATTTTTTTGGTCTTGGTACAATAAAACATGTTAGAGAATTAAAACTCCTATATTTTGGTAATGTGATCATATGAGCGTAGGTAATAAAAATATCAAAACCCCATTTACATCCAAGTAACCCTTTAAATGTAAAAGAATAATGTTTTTTTTAATAAAAAAAGCGAATGTTACATACCTTACTATGAATTGTTGATGTGAAATTCATCTCTTTCACAAACATCCTTCTGCAAGTCAGACCGTTTTTCTAATTTCATTTACACACAGACACTACACAATTTGACATAAATGTAAACACTACATATATTTCGAAAAAATCCAAAGCATTTAATTAGCGTGACACCTTGGATTCTTTAATCTGTGGACTGGTGAGACTGGTGTCCCGCTTTCTAGGTGACGACAGAACTTAATTAATTCAAAAATGGCGACCGGAACATACCTTGCATGACGACACATTACTTCCGGCAAGTATCTCTGTCTCCTTATTTCTCTGTGGTATGGAGCAAGGCATAAAAGGAAACGCCCTAACGACCGTGTCCATGCACAGAATAGGGTGAAGATGTTTTGCGTTCCTCAAAATAGATGACACATAGTACCTCTCGCATCACGTTTACGAGCTTAGGACATTCAGGCTTCAAATAATAAAGACGGCTTCAGTCTCAATGAAAATTTTAATTTCCGAATTTCCTTACACATACTAACTTTGAGAAAATACGCAAAACACAACTAAAAATTTTATTTTATTTTGAATATGATTTCGTCTTTTTAATCAGTGTATAGTGATCAAAATGAATAAGGATTATTCAGCTTTTGATTATTTCTTCAGATATTCTCTCTCATTTCAGTAGCGGATTAAGGTACGTACTTGAATACTCCAGGAGCAAAAGGTTCGGGAGGTAGTGGAAAGAAAAAAAGGTGAGAACGGAATCTGCAAAAATATTTTCGACTTACAAATACAAAAAATGTAAAATAAGTTAAAATGAATCACAGATATTACATAAGCTTACATTAAAATAAAAAATAAATACTCACTCAAGCAGATGCTTGCCACAGAGGTCTGACAGGAGCCTGTCAGTTTATATGCCATAGTAGAAAGGTCTGTGAGGACGGCAGGACCTCAGCAGAAAAACAACACAAACGTCCATACCTTATCCTGGTCTCGAACCCAGGTCTCTTAGATCAGTTGCCGCAGCGCGCTAACCACTTGGCCACAGATATTTAATAACCAATTTTAATTATTCTAGAATTCTCCCCTAAATGAAAGATTAAGGATTCAAAATTTGTTCAATGGCATTTAGGGAGCAAACATTTCAAGAGTCTGATACTGAAGTTAAAAATTTAGAAAATTACCACGGTTGTCACCTTTATTTTTTAACAAACCGTATGAGATTACTCATTTTTTTTCAAGAACTGGAAGTGTTTATCCCACACAAAAAAACGAAACCTATTTACTAATGCTACCGAACTAAAGATGCTAATCTTTAGTTCGGTAGCATTAGTAAATAGGTTTCGCCTGTTCATTTAGTTTCCAAAGTTCTTCCTTTAATTTCCAAAAAGAACGAAAATTTCACTTAATCATTTCATTGACACTCTAGGGCAGTGTCTCGCAAACTTTTTTTACTCTGCGGCACACTGAATCTATTTTTTTTTCCGAGGCACACTGAATCTAATTTTTTTTTTTCCGCGGCACACTGAATCTATTTTTTTTTTCCGAGGCACACTGAATCTAATTTTTTTTTTCCGAGGCACACTGAATCTATTTTTTTTTTCCGAGGCACACTGAATCTAATTTTTTTTTTCCGCGGCACACCAAAAAAAGAATTTTTGATGGTTACGTAAAAAGAGGAAAATTGAAGCTTCGTTAAATGCATTTTATTTAAAATAATTATAATAATAAATATAATTAATCATAACTCGGTGTTTGTTTTAAATATTTGTCCATTCTATGGCTTGAAATAATCAAAAATTAATACCAAAATTTGGAAAAAGCTTGATAAATACTTACAAGATCCCAGTTGATAAAATCTGAAAGATTTTTATTAAAGCACGTCGATAACACAAGTCAAGTCAAAATGAAATCTTTGGAATATCTAGTGTCAATTTGAAAATCTCTCGCGGCACACAGTTTGCGAGACACTGCTCTAGGGGCTGTGGTGGCTCAGTCGGTAGCGCGGTAGGCTCGTAATCTGTAATTCCTAGGTTTCTAGTCCTAGCAAGGTCAGCGTCGAGATTTGTCTCCGCAAAATTCCCCGCCCTGCCCACGGTCAGTATGGGACACCGATGGGCTTGGAAAGGCCGCCGTCCATCGGTATGGGACGTTAAGCCGTGGCGTTAGTATGGGACGTTAAGCCATACCCTCTGCACATTAAAGAACACGCTGGATGGCCTTTGACGGGAGGCTATCATCTGTCTCCCAACAGTTGTTCCAGTGGGTCCCCTCCCCCAACCTTCTCTGAGACTTCGGATTCCATGTGACCTGGCCATTTAGCCCAAGGTGTGCAAAAAAGTGCCGCTCAGAGGTAAAACAACCCAACCCACTAACACTCTTGCGTCTAATTTCTTTAATAACATTTTCCTGAATTTATATGTCCAGATCTACGGGGTGGGGAAGGGGGAACCCGTGCCCCTCCTCGGCACTTCGAGAATGTTAGTAAGGGTAATTTAGGCAGAAAATTATTAAACATATGCATATTTCACGCATTTTTCAATAAATTTTTAAAAACCTCTAAAATGGAGAGGGAAAATATTATACTGCAATAGAAATTCAGTCTCTTGACCGCCCCCCCCCCCCCCTCTTCTACTTTTTCCCCGTTCGATTTACGTTACTTGCCTACACATCCACCTTTTTTTTTAGATCCAGGTCTGCACACGGTATGCCGACGCTTAGTTTTATTGTCTTCATTAGAACTGCTTGCTGGTCATTTCATCGGCACTGTACAAAGCTAATACTGAGCACTTTTTCTACCAGATTTCATAAAGTACAGTACTGTTAAAGAGCTACAGTTAGAGCGAAGCACGCTGATGACTAAAGATTGTTCATCAGAAACGTTATTCGACTCTGTATATATATGTATCTATCGTTTACAACGCCCAGTAGTACTGCACCATGGATGCTCCTGTACCATGGATTACTGTACTAAAGATCCTTGAGTAGTTTCTCTTTTTAATACACCCATATTCGAAGCTCCATGACTTCTAAAGGAATGATTCTGGGTTGTTGTTTTTGGGTTTACCTCTGAGCGGCACTTTTTTGCACACCATGGGCTAAATGGCCAGATCACAAGGACCCCGAAGGCTCAGAGAAGGTTGGGGGAGGGGACCCACTGGAACAGCTGTTGGGAGACAGATGGTAGCCTCCCGTCAAGGCCATCCAGCGTGTTCTTTAACGCGCACAGGGTATGGCTCTCCCGTACACGGGGCCACGGCTTAACGTCCCATCCGACGGACGGCGGCCTTTCCAAGCCCATTGTTGTCCCTGACTGACCGTGGGCAGGGCAGGGAATTTTGCGGAGATAAATCTCAACGCTGACCCAGCTGGGACTCGAACCTGGGAACTACAGATTATGAGCCTGGCGCGCTACCGACTGAGCTACCCCCTCCCCGAATGATTCCGGAACTGTGGTACACAAAGCTTTTGCCAGTGGTAAAGCGAGTTAGTTCAAGTATTAATTCACACATGGATTTGAACAACATTGTAGTAGCAGTATAAATGAAAGAAAATAAATAATTTTTTCAGTACATATTTCCACATATTTATTTTTCCACATATTTTATTCATATATCTTGTTTGAAAATGCCGGTACTTTTCGATTATCTCCGGTCACATTTTCTTGGCGACTTTTTTGGCGACAAAAAATGTTTTCAAGGCCCTCATTGATTTCAACAATTATCTGACCGTCCATTATAAAAAAAAAAAGCCCCAAAAGATAATAAAATCATTTTTTTTATAGCGTGGTAGGCGATTTGTGGGTTATTTTGCACATTGGAAATTATAGGTTCCAATTTAGACTACATCCTTTCCCAGTTAACGGACTTCAGAGTGATTCAGATTTGGATGGGGTGGGGGTGGGGGTGGCTCAGTCGGTAGCGCGCCAGGCGCGTAATCTGTAGTTCCCAGGTTCGAGTCCCAGCTGGGTCAGCGTTGAGATTTATTTCCGCAAAATTCCCCGCCCTGCCCACGGTCAGTAGGGGACACCGATGGGTTTGGAAAGGCCGCCGTCCGTCGGATGGGACGTTAAGCCGTGGCCCCGTGTGTGGGAGAGCCATACCCTGTGCACGTTAAAGAACACACTGGATGGCCTTGACGGGAGGCTACCATCTGTCTCCCAACAGCTGTTCCAGTGGGCCCCCTCCCCCAACCTTCTCTGAGCCTTCGGGGTCCTTGCGACCTGGCCATTTAGCCCATGGTGTGCAAAAAAGTGCCGCTCAGAGGTAAAACAACCCAACCCAGATTTGGATGTAAATCGCCTACCACGTTATAAAAAAAAATATTTTATTGTCTTCTATGGCTTTTTTTTATAATTGGCAGTCAGATAATTGTTGAAATTAATGAGGGCCTTGAAAACATCTTTTGTCGCAAAAAAGTCGCCAAAAAAAGTGACCGGAGATAACCGAAAAGTACCAAAATGCCTTTTCGTTAGCAAAAAGATGTTTTCTGAGTTCATATTTACCTAGTTGGCATAAAAAAAATTCTAGATATTTATTGGTATGAGAGAAAAAAAAGGAACATAAAAAATTTGGGGACCACTGCTCTAAAGTGTAACTTTGTCGGAAAAATGTGAAAAAAAATAAATATGAAATCAATTCTTGTTTTTAAAAATATATATTTAATATTTAAATTCTTTTAGAACTTAGAATTATTAAAAACAAAGTCTATCGTAACAAATATTTCAAAAATATTGACTTTACTTCAAAGTTTATTATTGAGTTTATTTATTAAAACCATTTCAAATATTTTTTTTAAATTTCTTTAAATTTTTCATTGCTTAGCTTTTAGTTAATTTCCCCAATAGCTAGTGGGGTTTCTTGCCAGCTTCCATAACACTTTAATTACCTAACAAATTACGAACTTCAAAATTCATGGAATACTTATTCTTGAAAGAGTCCACTAGAAAAGGTGGTACAGTCGCTGAAAAAAGTATCGGAACACTATGGTTGATTACAGAATTCAGAAAAAAAATGGCAACGCCTTTTTTTTAGAAAAAATTCCTGGCAACCTTCGTGTCACGTGACACGAAGGTTGCCAGAAATTTTTTCTGAAAAAAAGCGTTGCCAGATATTTTTTCTGAATTCTGTAATCAACCATAGTGTTCGGATACTTTTTTGAGCGACTGTACCTGAAGTTCCTACCAGCATTGGTGACCTCAACCTTTAGTGGTGGGGGAATGGGTCTTTGCCCCATGACTGCCACTAGAGGGCAGTTTCATATCGTTGGCCCTACCTCTCAATAAACCTGGTGTCTGCAATTAATTTTTTTAATTCAATTGAAAATTTTGATTTAATATAAATTAACTTAATTAAAATCCTAAAAATTATTTTCTCTCTGCAGGCATGTGGAATGTGAGGATATTGCATAGAGACCTGCTCACACAGGAATTCAAGTGTAATAAATTCGAAGTCAAGGACTTGCAAGAGACCAGATGGATCGGTAATGGTCGATACTTAAAATACCCCTCAAGCAGCTGCTTGCCACAGAGGTCTGACAGGAGCCTGTCAGTTTATATGCCACAGTAGAAGGTCTGAGAGGATGGCAGAACCTCAGCAGAAAAACGACACACACATCCATGCCTAATCCGGGGCTCGAACCCAGGTCCCTTAGATCAGTAGCCAAGCGTGCTAACCACTCGGCCACGGGAATATCTCTCTTCACGGAGGGAGGATGGAAAGCATCTCCAAGGTGTAGGTTTGCTTCTCAGCAGACACGTCAGTGATGCTCTTCTAGGATATGACTGCATTAATGAAAGATTTCTTACAACTAAATTTAAAAATGTTATATATATTTATATTTGTCATGATCACATGACCTTTGCCGTGCCAAACAGTTCACCATCTGCAGAGTACTCACCAGTAACATGCAGGTTGCTTGGAAAAAGGGCGAGAAGAAAACTGCAAGCATCATCTGTGCCTAAGGGGGTCAGTTCCACAAGCCGCCGACAGTTGGGAGCACCTTATCACGGCTGCTTGTCAGTGGCTAACAGAGGTCACGTAAACGGAAGTGACCAGAGGGGGAGAAGAAAGGAAGAAAACGGCAGGCTGCAACCTTGAGGGAAAAAAGGGGTCAGAGGGACTTGGCGTGGCAGCCAAGAGGACAGTGGAAAGTACACTTGGCTGTCGTATAAGGAGGGCATTAACGGCCGAAGCTCGTAGCATCCTGTAAGCAGGAAGTGTTTTGTTTCGTAGTCTGGATGTAATAGTCTGTGATATTAAATATTTGTTAAGTTTATCCAGTACCAGTGTCGGTAGTCCACTCATTCCCGATTCCGTGTATGCTCGAGACCCTTTGTTCCAGACTGAAGTGTCGGCGCATTGAGATAATGGTAGTGGCTAGCAGCCGAGAGAGACGACCTCAACAGTGGTGTCAGCAGTGCGGGTATAATTCAGCTAGTATAGCTGATGAGCAAACGTAGAGTGGAGTTCAAGTTCCAGATATTTTAATCGTGTGCACCTTAGAAGAATAGCAAGTGGTTCTGCAAGTGAGGATAGGACATCGATAGTGTGAAGCCGAAGCTAGAGGCCAAATCCTAGCCAACCAACGATTGAGTTGGGTTGGGTTGTTTTACGACTGAGCGGCACTTTTTTGCACACCATGGGCTAAATGGCCAGGTTACATGGACCCCGAAGGCTCAGAGAAGGTTGGGGGAGGGGACCCACTGGAACAGCTGTTGGGAGACAGATGGTAGCCTTTCATCAAGGCCATCCAGCATGTTCTTTAACGTGGACAAGGTATGTCTCTCCCGCACACGGGGCCACGGCTTAACGTTCCATCCGACGGACGGTGGCCTTTCCAAGCCCATCGGTGTCCCCTACTGACCGTGGGCAGGGCAGGGAATTTTGCGGAGATAAATCTCAACGCTGACCCAGCTGGGACTCGAACCTGGGAACTACAGATTACGAGCCTGGCGCGCTACCAACTGAGCCACCCCCACCCCAGCCAACCGACGAGATTGGTGAGAAAGTAGCATTGTATCCTATTGGTGTGCTTATTTTGGTAGAGTATTGTGCCATAAAGTTGCAGCGTTACTGGAGAAATGTACAGTGCCATAAGCACACAGTCAGGACAGACAGGGAAGATAATATCAGTAGGAGTTCTGGGGAAAGGGAAATTTACGACCTAGGGATTACTGATGAGATGGAGACAATAGGGGCCGCCAGCGGCAGATTAACAGAACCCGCGCACAACAACGGCGATGTGGAATTGCTAAGATTAAAAATTCAATTGCAACAATTGCAAGCACAAGAAGCAGGGTTGGGTTGGGTTGTTTTACCTCTGAGCGGCACTTTTTTGCACACCATGGGCTAAATGGCCAGGTCACATGGACCCCGAAGGCTCAGAGAAGGTTGGGGGAGGGGACCCACTGGAACAGCTGTTGGGAGACAGATGGTAGCCTCCCGTCAAGGCCATCCAGCGTGTTCTTTAACGTGCACAGGGTATGGCTCTCCCGCACACGGGGCCACGGCTTAACGTCCCATCCGACGGACGGCGGCCTTTCCAAGCCCATCGGTGTCCCCTACTGACCGTGGGCAGGGCATGGAATTTTGCGGAGATAAATCTCAACGCTGACCCAGCTGGGACTCAACCTGGGAACCACAGATTACGAGCCTGGGGCGCTACCAACTGAGCCACCCCCACCCCAGCCAACCGACGAGATTGGTGAGAAAGTAGCATTGTATCCTATTGGTGTGCTTATTTTGGTAGAGTATTGTGCCATAAAGTTGCAGCGTTACTGGAGAAATGTACAGTGCCATAAGCACACAGTCAGGACAGACAGGGAAGTTAATATTAGTAGGAGTTCTGGGGAAAGGGAAATTTACGACCTAGGGATTACTGATGAGATGGAGACAATAGGGGCCGCCAGCGGCAGATTAACAGAACCCGCGCACAACAACGGCGATGTGGAATTGCTAAGATTAAAAATTCAATTGCAACAATTGCAAGCACAAGAAGCAGGGTTGGGTTGGGTTGTTTTACCTCTGAGCGGCACTTTTTTGCACACCATGGGCTAAATGGCCAGGTCACATGGACCCCGAAGGCTCAGAGAAGGTTGGGGGAGGGGACCCACTGGAACAGCTGTTGGAGACAGATGGTAGCCTCCCGTCAAGGCCATCCAGCGTGTTCTTTAACGTGCACAGGGTATGGCTCTCCCGCACACGGGGCCACGGCTTAACGTCCCATCCGACGGACGGCGGCCTTTTCAAGCCCATCGGTGTCCCCTACTGACCGTGGGCAGGGCGGGGAATTTTGCGGAGATAAATCTCAACGCTGACCCAGCTGGGACTCGAACCTGGGAACTACAGATTATGAGCCTGGCGCGCTACCGACTGAGCCACCCCCGCCCCAGCACAAGAAGCAGAGAAGCAGCGGCAAGAAGCTGAAAAGGTGCATACACATGAGTCGGAGATGGAGGATAGGCGGATGCAGCATGCTGTTATTCTAGCGCGAGAGAGAAGACTGGGGGTGACCAGGATGAAAATACAGGATGAAATACTCTGTCAATGGTTAGCAGGGCAACAAAAGAATTAGAAGATATTGCAAAATGGATCAAGGTCATCAGTCCCATTATTGGAAACCCCCTAGCAGACGCCAGCAATATGCCCCTCTTCTTTCAAGAGCTAGAATACATTTTTCCCAATCAAGGTGTACCTGAAGCTATGAAAGGCAGAACTGTTCTACCCATTTGTAGGGAAAAGTTGGGCAAATTAACGGCTACCTTACCCATTGAGGATGCATTAGATTATAAAAAAATAAAAGAATTTATTTTGTCAACATGCCGCCTTTCAGCTGTAGAATGCAGGCTACATTTCGATGGGGAAAGAAAAACAGCCTCAGAAACCTGGGACTCCTTTTCTGAACATATAAGGAATTTAGGGTTTCGATATTTAGAAAGTAGGAAGGTGACAGATATTGCCGATCTGCATGACCTTATCATTGCAGATCGAATTAAAGCAGAAATCCCCGACAATGCCACAAAAGAATTCGTTGCCCAGAGAGAATTCGACAGCTGGTTGCGACCGAGAGAGCTGGTCGAATGCATCAAACGTCACCTGGCCAGTACTCAAGTAGGAATTCGAAGTAGAATGAGCAGCGATCGAGGTGCTCAATACATTCCTCCCGCCATGAGGGGGAGCTGTGAAGAACAAAAACACCGATCAAGACAACTGAGTAATGTCCCACCGGTAATTAGGCGATCATGTTACGAATGTGGATCCCAATTTCACATAAATAGGGATTGCCCCAAGGCTCGCAATACAACAAGAGAACGATCAGCTGCTATTAGACATCTCGAAGCAGAAGGCACGGTGCATGAGGATGATAGAGAGTGGGTAGCATGTGCACACATTTCGACGTATGCCAACAGAAGGATTCCAAAACACCTGGAATCGACAGCATCTGAAATCAACACAATTGCAAAGTGTGAAGGTTGCCTGTGGATCCTCGACATTTAATGCAATAGTTGACACTGGAACGGAATTCACAATGGTGAGAACTGACGTCATCCCTGAGAGGTATTGGAAACCATGTGGCCGGATAAAGGTCAGAGCAGCATTCGGGGAAGAAAAATTTGCAGCACTGGTTAATTTACCCCTCCGATTGAAAGAGGTTGGAACTGATGGGAAGGTTCGGCCGGAATTACTGGTGACTTGTGGAATGATGGAAGAACTGACGACAGAGGCCTTACTATCGCATCGGGACTTCCACGAACTCAGGATGGCCAGCAAAGGAACAGAACATTTAGATACTTATGAAATGGAACAAAATTTGTTATTGAGCAAAAATACTGAAATACAGCTCGAACTACAGAATCTAAGTGAAGAATATGTTAAATTATTGGGGTATGTATCAGAACCACAAGCAGAAAATCCGTCATGTTACAAAAGTAAAGGACGAAAACTTCAATTTAAAAAAGGAAATTAATCAACTGAAAGAACAAAACCTAAAGCAAAAGAAGGCCATGGTCCATGTGGAATGTGAGGATATTGCATAGAGACCTGCTCACACAGGAATTCAAGTGTAATAAATTCGAAGTCAAGGACTTGCAAGAGACCAGATCGATCGGTAATGGTCGATACTTAAAACTAATTTTAAATATCTCTCTTCACGGAGGGAGGATGGAAAGCATCTCCAAGGTGTAGGTTTGCTTCTCAGCAGACACGTCAGTGATGCTCTTCTAGGATATGACTGCATTAATGAAAGATTTCTTACAACTAAATTTAAAAATGTTATCCTCTCAGACCTTCTTCTATGGCATATAAATTGACAAGCTCCCGTCAGACCTCTGTGGCAAGCAGTTGCTTGAGGGGGTATTTATTTTTATTTATTTATATATATATATACTCAAGGGAAGAAAAAGTATTGCTGAAGCGGCGGGAAACGAACCCGCAACTCTATAGATACATGCCAGAATAATTGCTTCCCCGATGTGACCTATCGGGGTGTTTAACTGAATGAGGCTGACTTTGCACGTGGTCGAATGGTTAGCACGCTTGACGACTGATCTACGGGACCTGGGTTCGATCCCCGGGTAAGGCATGGATGTATGTGTCGTTTTTCTGCTGAGGTCCTGCCATCCTCTCAGACCTTCTACTATGGCATATAAACTGGCAGGCTCCTGTCAGACCTCTGTGGCAAGCAGCTGCTTGAGGGGGTATTTATTTTTTTTTTATACTTCAGGAGAGACAACTTATTTTCCAATTGTTGCTAATAATTCAGATGTTAATGAGGAAGTCACTCACACTTAAGTGTTATTCATGAAAAAATCATTCCATAGTAAATACACAGATTACGTGCCCAGCAAGTGACCATGAACTCTCTTTTGACCTTGAAGGTCACATTCCCTCTCAAAAGTCCTTGGAGTTTGTTGATAGTGCCACGCCCTTGCCATCTTATATTGTCAGTTGTAAGGGATACGTCACTCGCACTGAATAATTTTGATGATTCATCATTTTATTTTGGTGGGCGCCATCTTGTGTCTCAGTATTATATTTTTAATAATAATTAAAACTTTTGTTTTGATTTCGAAGGCACAATCTGGTGTCTCAGTATATTTTAACATCTCTGTTCCAAAATAATTTACTGAAGATTTAATTAAAAAATCCATGTGAGGTATAAACAAGAAGAAATAACTATTTTAACCTAATCATATCGAAATTGAGCTATATTTCTGAGTTAGGTCAACGACCGTTATCTTTAATAATGAATTAACTCCTATTAGAAATGCACCTTCAAGTCATTACAAGAGTAACTTCTCAGTAGCAATTTATCAATATTTTTTTTCGTCCACAGAATACTGAACTACCCTATATTAAAAACAACATAAGGAATAATAAGCAATTTATATTCACATCATGTTAATCATTAAGCATCAATATTTCGAGCTTCTCAAAACACCATGTCATTAATAAACACAATATCTAAACAATATGCCAGGGCTGTTGATGAGACTGGTGATAGAGCAGGTTTGATGAAAACAGAGAAAACTAAAGCGATTGTAGACGGCCCTCTTCTCTGCCTGTCTGGGCTGGATTCTTTTACTATGTGTGTGAGAGCTTTTGTAGAAGGGTACCTGTCCCTATCTTGTCAGGATGAATAATTCAGGTGGCCGAACACACAAACTCATGTATTTCAAATATGTACATTTATTTACATTAATTATATACCTACAGTGACTGTCCACCTGCTACAGTTACTGGCCAAATTCGATACAGGCTATAATGAGCCTCAGCGGTCGCACCGCTAGATACGTCATCATCATCATCCTCAAGCAGCCATGGGCTACGGAGGTCCAACCAGACCGTGCAATTTAGTTCTCCAAGCAAGTCTATCCTGAGCTACATCTACTGCATCTGGCCACTGCACACCAATTCTAACAAGGTCCTGTTTGACATTGTCTGCGCACCGCATCCTAGGTCTCCCCTTCTTTCTGAGGCCTTTAGGCACACTGTTCATAACCCTATTCGCCAATCTATAATTATTCATACGGGCAACATGGCCAAACCAACAGAGTCTCTCTCTGCACAATATGCTGCTTAAAGGAGGTTGCAAACTCCTTTGACTAACCTCATCATTAGTTACAAAGTTGAACCACCTAATGCCCAAGATACTGCGTAAGCATCTGGAATCAAAAGCATCTAGTTTCCTGTTATCTTGTTTACAGACGAAGCTTAAACGAGCTGCAAACTCGTGGTGCGCGCGCAAGTCCCGTTTTCGAACCATCCACCGGATGAGGTGACGTGTCCTTCGGGGGACGTTAGGGTGTCTCGGCCAATAGGAATCATACACGGTCGCAGTGCCAGGCTGACACTTGTCGCCTTTCTTCGTCTGGCTTGCCGAACTGGACCTGGCGGCGGCGTTCTGTCACTAGATGAGAAAGGCGCTCCGCCATAATGGCGATCCTGACCCTCACTCCTGCCGAGTCCCTACAATGATGAAAATTGGTGAAACAGATGGTGCTTCAGTTGCTTTGAACGGATGCACTCTTGAGCAAGTTTAATTATCTCGACAGCTATGCAACAGTTACCGTCGTTCAAAAAAATATCCAAACGCGATGGTTGATTACAGAATTCAGAAAAAATATCTGGCAACGATTTTTTAGAAATTAGTGATCTGGCAACCTTCGTGTCACGTGACACTAAGGTTGCCAGATCACTAATTCGGAGATAAAGATAAAGGTTCTCTGACACGAAGGTTGTCAAAATTCTAAAAAAAACGTTGCCAGATATTTTTTCTGAATTCTGTAATCAACCATAGTGTTCGAATATTTTTTGAGCGACTGTACAGGTGAGGTGTGGCATGAGATGAACAGAAGACAGGGTATGCTGCTGGGAGTATGAAGAATCTGTGGAGAGTGGGAAGAAATAGGCGTATATTCTAACGTCCTAAAATTTGGTTGTACAGTAGCTCAAAAAAGTATCCGAACACTACGGTTGATTACAAAATTCAGAAAAAATATCTGCCAACGTTTTTTTTAGAAATTAGTGATCTGGCAACCTTCATGTCACGTGATTACAGAATTCAGGAAAAATATCTGGAGCGTGTACAGCAATTGTACACGCTCCAGTTACCGTTCACAGCAAACTGGAGCGTGTGCAGTTACTGCACATGCTCCAGTTTGCTGTGAACGGTAACTGCACACGCTCAATATTTCCGTGAGTGAGCCCACACGATTTAGTATCAAAATAATGTGACCACCTACAGTCACTCAAAAAAGTATCTGAACACTACGGTTGATTACAGAATTCAGGAAAAATATCTAACAACGATTTTTTTTAGAAATTAGTGATCTGGCAACCTTCGTATCACGTGACACGAAGGTTGCCAGATTACTAATTTCTAAAAAAATCGTTGCCAGATATTTTTTCTGAATTCTGTAATCAACCATAGTGTTCGGATACTTTTCTGAGCGACAGTATAATATTTTGGTTCTTTCTTAGGTTAGAGTTACTTGGGTATTAGATGATTTGAATTTGTAAGCAATGATATGGATAGAAGGAGTAAACAACCTCCTTTGAGCAGCATATTGTTCAAAGAGAAACTGCTTTTGTTTGGCCATGTTGCTTATATGGCATAGCTGCAGATTGATGAATAATATTATGAACAATGTACTTAAATCCCTCAGAGAAAGGATGAAACCTAAGATGCAATTTGCAAAAATGCTAAACAGGACCTTGCTAGATTTGGCGTGAATTGAATTAGTGACTAAACGGAGCAGCTTTAGCTGGACAGACATTCCTGGATAACAAAATTATGCAGATTGTAGGACCTCCGTAACCCATGGATTTTATATGTATGTATGCAATATTCGTTGAGTAAAAACACAAAATATCATAAGTTGTCTCAATGAGAACGGTTGCTGTGTACATCATTCAATCTCTTATTTTCTATGTAAAATAAATAAATAAATAAATACCCCCTCAAGCAGCTGCTTGCCACAGAGGTCTGACAGGAGCCTGTCAGTTTATATGCCATAGTAGAAGGTCTGTGAGGAGGACAGGCCCTCAGCAGAAAAACGACACAAACAGCCTGGGCTTGAACCCAGGTCCCTTAGATCAGTAGCCAAGCGCGCTAACCACTCGGCCATGGGACGGCTAATAAATAAATACCCCCTCAAGCAGCTGCTTGCCACAGAGGTCTGACAGGAGGTGTCAGTTTATACGTCATAGTAGAAGGTCTGTGAGGATGGCAGGACCTCAGCAGAAAAAAAGACACGTACATCCATGCCTTACCCGGGACTCGAACCCAAGTCCCTTAGATCACTAGCCAAGCGCGCTAACCACTCGGCCATGGGATGGACCATACGTTTAATCAGAGAAATTTTATCTCCAAAATGTGTGATTTTCTAAATGTGTGCTGGAACGTCTCGCTAATGAACTACTGTCTGCAAATTGTTTGCACAAAGATCATAAGATGTGAGCGAATGCGTATTTAGATATATTCTAAATAAAAATGCTTTTCTACATTTGTATGTTACATATATGTCATTTTTATTTTTCTTTCATGTAATGATACACTACGCGTAGGCTTTGATATTAATCCTTTTCCACTTATGCCCCAAATATAAAAAAAATAAATAAATACCCCCTCAAGCAGCTGCTTGCCACAGAGGTCTGACAGGAGCCTGTCAGTTTATATGCCACAGTAGAAGGTCTGAGAGGATGGCAGGACCTCAGCAGAAAAACAACACGAACATCCATGCCTTACCCGGGACTCGAACCCGGGTCCCTTAGATCAGTAGCCAAGCGCGCTAACCACTCGGCCAACCCAAATTAGTTACTAGATTAACCTTTTAGGGTTTGGGTTAGGTTCTTTTACCTCTGAGCGGCACTTTTTTTGCACACCATGGGCTAAATGGCCAGGTCACATGGACCCCGAAGGCTCAGAGAAGGTTGGGGAAGGGGACCCACTGGAACAGCTGTTGGGAGACAGATGGTAGCCTCCCATCAAGGCCATCCAGCGTGTTCTTTAACGTGCACAGGGTATGTCTCTCCCGCACACGGAGCCACGGCTTAACGTCCCATCCGACGGACGGCGTCCTTTCCAATCTCATCGGTGTCCCCTACTGACCGTGGGCACGGCGGGGAATTTTTGCAGAGATAAATTTCAACGCTGACCCAGCTGGGACTCGAACCTGGGAACTACAGATTACGAGCCTGGCGTGCAACCAACTGAGCCACCCCCGCCCCTCAAAATCACCAGATTTCTTCTTCGTATGTGTAACCAAATGTCTGCCTAAGTTACTGCTGTGCGAAAATATTTTACTACACCAGATCATATCAATGTGACTTTTCTTTAGCGTGCTTTCAAATATAGCTGCTTAAGTTACTCTTCCATATATATGTTTTTTCATATAAATCACATACATGTGACTTTTGTTCTGTGTGTGTAGTGTCTCAATAGACCACTTTTATTAAAAAAAAATCTTTTTAACACACACATCACATGCATTCGACTTTTTTGATTTCATTTCCTTGTGTATAAGCAAATGAGTATGCAGATTACATTTCTGTTAAAATGCGTTGTCGCTTACATTGCACACATGTGGCTTTTCTTTTGTTTGTGTGAGCAAATGTTTCAATAGACCATTTTTCAGTAAAATATTTTAACACATACATCATATTCACGTGACTTTATTGATTTCGTTTTCTTGTGTATACAGTGGCGGACTGGCAAATGGAAATGGCTCTAGAAATAGTCAGTGGACAGCCTCCTGATACGTATCATACATGAGCACCACTTCTCCCCTCCTGGGAGAAGTCGGTAGCGCGTCAGGCTCGTACAATATATCAGTCGGTAGCGCGTCAGGCTCGTAATCTGTAGTTCCCAGGTTCGAGTCCCAGCTGGGTCAGCGTTGAGATTTATCTCCGCAAAATTCCCCGCCCTGCCCACGGTCAGTAGGGGACACCGATGGGCTTGGAAAGGCCGCCGTCCGTCGGATGGGACGTTAAGCCGTGGCCCCGTGTGCGGGAGAGCCATACCCTGTGCACGTTAAAGAACACGTTGGATGGCCTTGACGGGAGGCTACCATCTGTCTCCCAACAGCTGTTCCACTGGGTCCCCCCCTCCCCCAACCTTCTCTGAGCCTTCGGGGTCCATGTGACCTGGCCATTTCAAAAAAGTGCCGCTCAGAGGTAAAACAACAACAACTACAACCCCTCCTGGGGGGGGGGGGGCTAATCATTTCTGACGGGAATTTGGGGTGTATGCTATACCCCTAACAGGGGCTTTTACCCCATTTTAAGGGTGTTTTCACTGCTGGACCAGCTTCTGAGAATGGCCGTCAGGGTTATAACTATGGGGGTGGATGAGAGGGAGGGGGAGCTTCCCCCCAAAGTAAATCGGAGTTGCCAAAATTCGATGCGACTTGGTAAAATCCAGATGAGTTGTGAAAATTGGGATTGTTTTTGTTAAATTTAGGAGAGTTGGGAAAATCGAGGCAACCTGGGAAAATTTGGGGAGTTGGCGAAACAGAGACAAGCCGGTGAATTTCAGGTGAGATGTAAAAAATGGGATTTTTTTTTTTTTCGAAAATTATGGCGATTTGGCAAAATTGAGGCAACTTCGCAAAATTCGAAACCACTTGGTATAATATAGGTGAGTTGTGAAAATTGGATTTTTTTTTTTTGAAATTGAGAAGAGTTGGCAAAATTTTGGAGAATCACCCCCCCCCCCCCACCTTCCACGGAACCTCCTGCTAGAGACAAAATTGAATTTATATGAAGTACTTATTTTCTCAGTTGACACAACTTGATTTAAAAATAATAAAATAAATAAATACCCCCTCAAGCAGCTGCTTGCCACAGAGGTCTGACAGGAGCCTGTCGCGAATTGGAAATTGTCCCCCCCCCCACACACACACACCCATCCACTCCCAACACACGAAACTAAATCCTTGGTACTTTCCATGACAGAGACAAAATTAAATTTATGTAAAACACTTATTTTCTCCGTCCACAAAATTTGATTTCCGTGTTGGAAACTTTTCGCTACGCCGCTGGTGGTCATGAGATTATAAAAGACGACAGTGGCATTCTGCCTCTTGCGGGGCGGGGGTGGCTCAGTCGGTAGTGCGCCAGGCTCGTAATCTGTAGTTCCCAGGTTCGACCAGCTGGGTCAGCGTTGAGATTTATCTCCGCAAAATTCCCCACCCTGCCCACGGTCAGTAGGGGACACCGATGGGCTTGGAAATGCCGCCGGCCGTCGGATGGGACGTTAAGCCGTGGCCCCGTGTGTGAGAGAGCCATACCCTGTGCACGTTAAAGAACACGCTGGGTGGCCTTGACGGGAGGCTACCATCTGTCTCCCAACAGCTCTTCCAGTGGGTCCCCTCCCCCAACCTTCTCTGAGCCTTCGGGGTCCACGTGACCTGGCCATTTAGCCCATGGTGTGCAAAAAAAGTGCCGCTCAGAGGTAAAACAACCCAACTCTGCCTCCTGCAATCAAAAATTACTTAAATAACTTGAACTCTTCCTTTCCAGGTTCTTAAGAGAAGAGCTGAAATTTTACGTTTTTAGCAATCTCGAATTGGATTCATTCTAAAACATCGTTTCTTTTTTTTGGACATTTCTGAAGTTTTTTATTATTAAAAATGGTAAAAAAAATGTATTTTGACTTATTTAGGTATCAACACTTCGAAAAAAAATTAGATCGAGGTGGTAGTCGTAAAAATACACTTTTTCACTCGAAAAAATATAGCATCAATTGTATTATAATAATTATCTTGGTGACAGTGATGACTTATTTTTTATGAAATGCAGGAGGGTGCAAAGTGCCTCTTCTTGCCCGTATGGCGGCCGCCCATGGTACCATATAAAAGTAAGAGGACGAGTGAGAGGAGGGTACAGTCGCTCAAAAAAGGATCCGAACACTATGGTTGATTACAGAATTCAGAAAAAATATCTGGCAACGATTTTTTTAAGAAATCAGTGATCTGGCAACCTTCGTGTCACGTGATTACAGAATTCAGGAAAAATATCTGGAGCGTGTACAGCAACTGTACACGCTGCAGTTACCGTTCACAGCAAACTGGAGCGTGTGCAGTTACTGCACACGCTCCAGTTTGCTGTGAACAGTAACTGCACACTCTCAATATTTCCGTGAGTGAGCCCACACGATCCAGGTCTTTGTGAGCTCACACGATCCAATGTGCTGTGAACATTAACCGCAACCGCTCCAGTTTGCTGTGAACGGTAACTGCACACGCTCAATATTTCCGTGAGTGAGCCCACACGATCTAGGTCTTTGTGAGCTCACACGATCCAATGTGCTGTGAACATTAACCGCAACCGCTCCAGTTTGCTGTGAACGGTAACTGCACACGCTCAATATTTCCGTGAGTGAGCCCACACGATCTAGGTCTTTGTGAGCTCACACGATCCAATGTGCTGTGAACATTAACCGCAACCGCTCCAGTTTGCTGTGAACGGTAACTGCACACGCTCAATATTTCCGTGAGTGAGCCCACACGATCCAGGTCTTTGTGAGCTCACACGATCCAATGTGCTGTGAACATTAACCGCAACCGCTCCAGTTTGCTGTGAACGGTAACTGCACACGCTCAATATTTCCGTGAGTGAGCCCACACGATCTAGGTCTTTGTGAGCTCACACGATCCAATGTGCTGTGAACATTAACCGCAACCGCTCCAGTTTGCTGTGAACGGTAACTGCACACGCTCAATATTTCCGTGAGTGAGCCCACACGATCTAGGTCTTTGTGAGCTCACACGATCCAATGTGCTGTGAACATTAACCGCAACCGCTCCAGTTTGCTGTGAACGGTAACTGCACACGCTCAATATTTCCGTGAGTGAGCCCACACGATCTAGGTCTTTGTGAGCTCACACGATCCAATGTGCTGTGAACATTAACCGCAACCGCTCCAGTTTGCTGTGAACGGTAACTGCACACGCTCAATATTTCCGTGAGTGAGCCCACACGATCCAGGTCTTTGTGAGCTCACACGATCCAATGTGCTGTGAACATTAACCGCAACCGCTCCAGTTTGCTGTGAACGGTAACTGCACACGCTCAATATTTCCGTGAGTGAGCCCACACGATCTAGGTCTTTGTGAGCTCACACGATCCAATGTGCTGTGAACATTAACCGCAACCGCTCCAGTTTGCTGTGAACGGTAACTGCACACGCTCAATATTTCCGTGAGTGAGCCCACACGATCTAGGTCTTTGTGAGCTCACACGATCCAATGTGCTGTGAACATTAACCGCAACCGCTCCAGTTTGCTGTGAACGGTAACTGCACACGCTCAATATTTCCGTGAGTGAGCCCACACGATCTAGGTCTTTGTGAGCTCACACGATCCAATGTGCTGTGAACATTAACCGCAACCGCTCCAGTTTGCTGTGAACGGTAACTGCACACGCTCAATATTTCCGTGAGTGAGCCCACACGATCCAGGTCTTTGTGAGCTCACACGATCCAATGTGCTGTGAACATTAACCGCAACCGCTCCAGTTTGCTGTGAACGGTAACTGCACACGCTCAATATTTCCGTGAGTGAGCCCACACGATCTAGGTCTTTGTGAGCTCACACGATCC